>JBCNYG010000006.1:8507740-8522414 GCA_039654305.1 Porochilus rendahli | reverse complement strand
AACTCTTCCACTCTCACACACATAAACCCACTCACAGACACATGCAGAACTCTCACACACAAAACTCACTCTCACACACAACTGACACACACACACACACACACACACACACTAGGAGCAATGGAACTGTGGGAGAAAGCCAGAGAACCCAGAGGAAACCAGATTACCAGAGGAAACGTATGCATGCATGGGAAGAACATGACAATACCACACTGAAATGCCTTCGCCAATCTGTGTATAAAATCCCTGATAAATCATAATCCTGCCTTAAAACAGATTTCTGCAGCAACTATAAGGTCAGAAATTTTTAATTTCCAAGTTGATACAGTATCTGTGCACTATGTTGACCTAACTTTGACATTTTTCTGCCCATCCAAGAGAGAATGAGGCAATTATTTCAAGACTCACATGCCAGGTGTGTATGTCTGTGTGTGTGTGTATGTGTATGTGTGTGTTATTCCTTCCTGGACCTACAGTAACAACGGTGACCAAATCTAATTCCCATAACTGATTTGAGAAGGTTTCTGTAGGTTTGTGTAATTGACAGCAAGTTATGATCCTGTCAGACTGAGACAGACTTCAAGGAGACATGCAGTTTACCAAAGAAAAAGACTGTTTTTTATTAATACAATTGACAATCATTGGACAAGTTCCAGTGTGTCCTTGGCAAGAAACAAGTGAAAATAATGGCACTTAAAATCATGTCCAGTAAAAGATAGACTCAACTCTTTCCTCTCATGTTTCCACTGCATAGAGATGGAGTCTGACGCCTACGAAAGGTCACCATCAGTATCATCTGAATCAAGTCTGTGAACACAAATGTCGGTGACTCTTTGATGTTAACAATCACAAAATACAAAGAACACAAGTGGAAAAAGAAGAACACTAACAGAAAAGAAAAGAATTGGTGTGAGTAGAGTTCAGGTTCTTTCTATTAGCAGGGCTTTATTACATGAGGGATGTAATAGATGTAATAGTAAAACTAGTCGGGGAAAATTTCCTTTTTAAAACCATACCTTTTACTTTGTCCACTAATTTTATGATTAATGATGACAAGTGTTCAAAACAAAAACAGACCAATTTACTGGTGACGTTGAACCGGATTCTTCAAGTGGGCAAAACATAACAAATGAGTCAATAACCAAACAAAATTATTTGCTATTTTAACATGATGAACAACATGCTTGTTAGCTGTTGTGCCCAAGGATGCACAAAGTGTATTGGGAATCTGTTTTTATGGATTTCTGAAGATTATTAGAAGAATATTAAACCGGCAAAGCACTCTCAAACAGCCAGCCCTGAACGAGACTTAAAATGCACTACTTTCTAACTCATGTACTTTTCAAAAAGTTGCTTGATTGACTGATTGATTTAAACTGTATCCATAACAAACCCTGGAGAACTTTACCAGTAACAGCTCTTAAATATTTTGTTTTTTTCCCAGAGAGAGCCTGCTACTGGTTCATAAACCCTATGAGGTCAATATTCTCTTTTTATTCTATTATTATTATTATTATTATTACTTACCTTTTTATTACTTTCAGTTTGAGTGCTTAAGTGATAAATAGCTAGTAATGAAATTCACAAGCACAATTAGCATTTTTGATCATTAAACTCAATTCATCTTAACTCACCTCACCTATGTGCAGTGAGCACCACATACATATTCTAGCTTTTTGTTTTTTCGTGAGGTTTGTGTAGCATTCATCAAATGGTCGGATGATTCTTGTGAAAGTTGATGAGTTATGATATAAAACCTCCTGAATGTGGCCGGAGTCGTAATAATTATATCTGTCAATGATTTGTAGGCTTTTAGATTTGTGTGTGTCTTGTGAGTTCACACTCAGCCCTTTACCATAAGAACATTCCCGGTTTTTCTCAGCGATGATGTATGGAACAGGAATCTGGGCTTCACCAGCATCCAGTTTATTATTATATTTTTCCAACACAATTTTATCCAAGCTTTTAATGTTTAGTTTGTTGTCAGCTTTTTCACCCTACTCTGTCATTCATTGTCTTTTCCTTTCCCACCACAATTACCCACAACTCATGTTTTAAAGAAGGGGACAGAACTTGTTAAAAGGTAATCTAAGTCAAAAGTTACAACTGAAAAATAAAATTAAAAACTGAAATTTAGACTCATAGGTGCTTTTTTTAAAGATTTAATGGGTGGTTATTTGAAAAATCATTCTAGGAATGATGATGCCATCAAGACCCAACATGGATGAGGACTTTTAGTATTTCAGGCGTTTCATGTTTTCCCACTGATTTAAACCCAATAAATAAAAATTTAATTGCATGTATAGATATAAAATATTATACATTTATAAATAACACTTTTTAAACATATGTGTTCATAAAGCAAAAATAACTGAAATTATTTGGAATTTTTCAGTATGCCAGTTCGGGTAAAGTGTCTACCCTTGTTCTTATGAAGACACAAACCTGTCTAAAGTTTGCACACACAAGTAATTTGATCAAAAGGTTTGACTGGTACTGTAGTATCCCAATGTGCAGAGAATAATTTTGATCTAAATCTTTTGACGCCAACACAAATCTGTCAATAAATAGCATGAATGTATCAAAATGCTACACTTGTACATATTAACTTTAACTTTATTACATCATAATCAGCTTATAAATAACTGCCCATAAAATTGAGAAGCTTTTGCACACAATGAAATAAATCTAGAAATTTGAATTAACCTTCAACAAGTGCTGTGTGTTTTTAAAATATGGAGTTGTATGTTACTATAGATATTATATCTATGTTTTTAACCTCCAAAAGCCATCCTTCACTTCATTCCTTGTTTAGTATTATTATTCTACCACATTTATTTTCCATCATTTCCATTAGTTCTGTTCTGTTCCAATCCCGACTCTGGTATCTTTGTGTTATTTTTGATTTGTCTCATTAACCGAATGTTCAGGCAGAAATAAATATGCCTCTGTTCATCTAAACAGACTTTGTTATGGGGCAAATGTCTTGGGGATGGCCTCAGGGCAGCTTTCTTTAGCTTTCTTTGACTGAATTCACTGTGGTCTGATGTCTGTGGGAATTTCAGTTTTTTTTTATTCACAGCACATACTTTAAAATCCATAATTCATCCTTATGTATGACAGTTACATGCAGAATTTTCATAATATTACCACTTTAGATGCATTGTAAATATCTTCACCGTTAGTTAAACTGCATGAGGTCTGTCCATGAGGCCTGTCTTACTTATAGAAATATATTTGCTCCAACAAGGGAATAATGAAGCTTAAACAGGAAAAATGAATAAAGAAGGAATAATTGTGTACACATCCAGGCAATATTAAAGTTCACATGGTTGTATCAGAAAAGTTTATTTAAAAATTTTTCTTAAAAGCCCCTTATACGGCCAGCCTGCAATTTTTCCCCCATGTAAGAATTTAGCAAAGCCTTGACACAAGGGACTGACATGGGTTTGGCGAAGGAGAATTTGAAAGCTGTGTATTTGCTTTCACATAGTATAATATGTGTTCTACATTTTTCATGGGGAAAGAGATCAGACATCTTGGCTCAGAGTAGATCCAAACAACCAGTTGAGGTGTTTCAGGCACTTTGTTAGGATGCACCTTCCTTAGGAGGAATCCTGGGCATGTCCATCTGTGACAAGACCCCTTGTAGCCCTAGGACATTCTGGAGAGATTATATCTCTCAGCTAGCATGGGAATGCCTCAGAATTCTTCCAGAGGAGTTACAGGAAATGGCCAGGGAGAGGAGTGTCTGGGCTTCAATCTTGAGACCCCCTTGACCTGAACCTGGACAAGATGAGATGGGACACAGCACCCCCTTCTGGGCCTGCTGTAATACCACACTTCCAAAAAATCAACCTCTCACAATGGTAAAGTATCCTTTAAAAATTCCATGATCCAGAATTTGATCTGGATTATTTCCAGAACCTTGTCTTTATTATATTACGCAATTATTAACAAATTCTGCTAACAACCACACTAACCTAACCAAAACATAACCTCCTTGGCAGAGGTAATGATGAAATAAACCTAATATTGATATTATTCTTAGATCAACATATCACTCCTATCTGGCACACGGCTCAAGCTTTCCAGTACTATACACTCCCAGTACAAAAGGACATGCATTTTTGTAAATAAAAGTCCTAGGGTAAGCACAAGAGAGCCTTTCCAATTCCAATTCGAATACTCCTAGGTATGAAAGTGTCTTAAATGTTTTATGTCTGTGTGGCCCTGTGATGGTTTGCTGAACTGTTCAAGGTGTACTCTGCTTCAGCCTAGAGTCGGCTCAGATGGGCTCCTGCCTCCTCCTGACCCTAATATAGGATAAAGTGGTTGTGAAAATGAGATGAGACTATATGGTCTGAAGTTTGTGGACACCTGACCTTCACATGGTCCTATGTGCTTTTGTAGTATTCTATTCCAGATTTAGTTCTACACTGCTGTGAAGCTTCACACTTCTTGGAAGGTGTTCCAGTTTCCCCACAACCCTAATAATATAAGCATTAGAAGTATAAATGGACATGGTCCAAAAGAGAGACCATATGTGAGCTCTGTCAGTCTATTAAATAACCAATTCTTTTAGACGGAGAACAATCACTGAACAGCTGAACATCTCACCAATCCATCACAAGTGTACTATTCACACTAAAACTCACACCAAGGGGAAATTTGGAACAGCCAATGGGCCTAATGTTTCTGTCTTTGGACTGTGGGAAGAAACCTGAATACATGGAGGAAACCAACACAAGAACAGGGAAAACATGCAAGCACCACACAGAGACGCCCTTGCTGAGCCTGGGACCCTGGGAACTTCTTGCTGTTTGGCAGACGTGCTAACCACTACACCACCATGCCACCCGACCAGAGAACAAGCAGAGCAACAAGCACAATTTGAGAGCTCGGAATAGCAAATGGAGAGCACAGATGAAGTAGATGATTCATTTGCATTATGATTTAGTGACCATTATTTGGTATCTCATTGCCCCATAAATTAGTTGCATAAAAAAGATTTTTTTGTGGATTCTCTTCTATAGAAATAAATCTGGCTATCCTAATGAAGTTCGCATTTGCAGATGCCTAACTGAATTATCCTGGTTGTAATGATCACAGCCTATATAACCTGTAATCTTGCCTTGTATTCGTTAAACAATAGTGCAAAGAAGGAGGCCCAAGACTCATAATTACCACAGCTCAGCTTCTTTCCCTTGCTTATTCCTTCAGAGCTTGGTCTGTGTATCTGAGTAAAAACATTACTAAAACTTTTTGTTGTTATTCAGCTCCTTAGAAGAAATAAAGAAAATAGTGGCATAGATTTCCTTTCACTAAATTCTTTATAAACTATTTTTTTACATGCAAATTTACATGCCAATGCATATACAGGGGTCTCAAACTCTGCTTAAGCTATTCAGCCTTTGACAAACCCTGCCATGTTGGTGTCTTGGTCACTATGGTGATAGCACTGCTCTGAGTCCTAATTGAGGGGATTGGAGTGGAGAGGGACACAGACCTCATGTGGAGATCATTGAGTTGAACTGCTCGAGAGCCACGGAGAGAAAACTGGCATCTCTGTCAAGTAGAGAACACAAAACACAATAAAAAGCGTGAGTAGCTATCTTCAGCACTCAGATTGATGAAACTTTTTCACACTGATGGATTACACCGTTTTAGATTGCTTCCTGTTGTGAAGACACAAACGGAGAGTTTTGCTCCACAGCAATTCCTCTTTCTTACGCTCTCTTTATAAACAGTAAAGGTCTGGTTGTGTACGCGAAGATTAGAAAACTATTTGTTTAAAAAAATTGTATAATCATACTACCGCTACTACTATTGGTAGTTCTAATAACAATAATATTAATAATAATAATATGAATGATAATACTACTACTACTACTATTGCCACTACTACTAATAATAACACGAATAATAATTATAATAAGAACTATAATAATAATAATAATAATAATTATTATTATTATTATTATTATTATTATTATTACAGTAAACAAGTTGTATTGTTTAATTCTGAGAAAGAAACCACCATATAATAATTAATTAAAATATTAAAACATTATCTTTAAATTAAAGAAAGTCTGTTACTGAGGATGCCATTGTCTTTCTCATGGCTGTAGGCCAAGAGAGTTATAGTGTCTGCACCAGAGTGTTGCAGAGAGCTTTCTCAAGTGCCTAAGTAATAATAAGAATAAAACTCCAGCTTTGACAAACTGTTATTTCTCTGCTTTTTTCTTCCTCTGTGCTTGAAATGTCTCGAAACCACCATACAAATCTCTTTTTGTTTTTCCAGGTCTACAGCACCAGGTTGTGTGTTTTTGTTTTTTTTCTCTTCTCCACAAGTCAAAGGCATGCTCAGTTTCCATGGCAACAGCAATCGTTTGAGCGAGCAATGAAGTTGGAGTTACATTTGCATTTTTTTTACCTTAAGCAGTAGCGGTCCACATAAACATACATCTGCTCAATGAAGCTTTGAGATCAGTGAAAAAATATGCTTAAGGGATGACACTTCAGTTCATCATGTGACACTGACTGAGTTTACTCTGTATATTAAGTACCATAATTTATGTGCCTACTGAATGTTATAAATTTGAATAAATAATTTTCAAAAAAGAATCGGGTTCATTTAGCTTTGCTAATGCTTGCAAATAAAATAGAGGGTGAAAGACTATGAGCAAACAGTAGATATGTTCATACTTAATGAATCACTTTACAAGTCATTACTGTTATTGTTATAGTGTGGGACCCAGGGACTTGAGCACGGAATTAAAAAAAAAAGATAGAATAAAAGAGGTGTGGAGTTCTTTGAGTCTCTCTCTCTCCCCCCTCTCTCTTTCTCTCTTTCTCTCTTTCTCTCTGTGTCTTTGGTGACCTTGGTAACAAAAATGAAGAGCTGGTTCCAAATCCATTTGGTTTGTGAGTGGAGTTCAAAACACCGAGGGCCACTGAAAGACACTGATGAGGACTTGAAGGCTGTGTAAGAGCTAAAAAGCACGGCCTGAGTGAACCACAGCCACCAGCCCATTTTTCATCCACCTTCACATCATGGATAAAAAACATCATATTACAATAACCTTCAATTATATTTATCCATAAAAAGTTTTCAAAATACGGAGTTTATGGAATAATATTATAATATTACTATAAAATACTGAAGTTATATGAAATTCTGACAGCTCATTACAAATAGCACTGGCCTGTGGTTTTAATTAGCCAGTGTTCTGAAGGATGAGTGAAGTATGATTGATTCATGCCTGACATGTGTGTCCATCCCATTATCCAAGACACAATGATTGATGCATGGACACGATTGGCCCATGGGCTTGATTGTTCAGTGCACTGTTATTGGTCCATCATTGAAGCTGCAGTAAATTTAAACATTCTCCTGATAAAATGGTGAAACCTTTTGGCCCAGCTTTATGAATAGTTATGTATAAATTTTAAGTTTGATGCTAAAAATAAATCAAATTAAAGCTGTGAAAACAGTAAGATTTTTACTAATGTACAGTCATGATTTTAGAGTAAAAGTATTTAAGATATGTTAAATAAAAGAGGGTAATACATTCATTCTCTGAACCGCTTATTCCTAATTAGGGTTGAACATGCAAACTTCACACAGAAACGCCCGAGCTGGGAATCAAACCCAGGGCCTTCTTGCTGTGAGGCGGACGTGCTAACCACTACGCCACCGTGCCGCCCATTTAGTTTGTATGATATAAGTTAATTTTTGTAAATAATTTTTTTCTGCAGCTTCTTGGTGATTCCCGAAAGGCCGCTACGGAATGAGCTAGCTAAATATTTCTATTGTCCTGTATTTAAGAAAACTAAAAGCAATGACATAACAAATTTTTCCAAAACATAAACAAGTTTACACTCAGTCACTTGCTCATTTGCCGAAACGCTTAATCCTATTAGGGTCGCGGAGAGGACGGAGCCTATCTCAGCCGACACCGGACAAAGTCGAGGTTCACCCAGAACAGCTAGCCAGTCCATTGCAGACAACATACACACACAACAATTCACACTCTCGCTGACCTAGGGGCAATTTGGAACAGCCAATTAGCCATCTTTGGACTACAAGAGGAAACCCGAGTAAAACCCAAGCAAGGACAGGGAGAACATGCAAACGTCACACAGAAACACCCAAGACCGGGACTCGATCCGAGGACCTTCTTGCTTTGAGGCGGACATGCTAATCACTAAACCACCGTGCTGCCTGTTGTTTATTAAGCAATAACCAAAATATGATTTAGCTCTGAGTTGGCACAAAATGATATGAGTAAAACCCTGGTTACACTGATTACACACAGTTCTGATTGCCAAAGAACGATATAAAACCTTGCTATGCTTCAGAGTGTACAGCTGAACATCTGATATTCAAAATGACGTACGTGTATAATTAACCTCTACAATGCATTTAAAATGTGTGCAAATACTGATGGTATCTCCCTTTATTGTGCTCTGAAGTGAAGAACATGCATCAGGGGCAAGTTTGTGTGTAGTCCATAGTTTCAAGACCAGCTATGTGGCACCATCTGGTGGACATGTTTGGTACTGTATATGTTGCATCAGAACAATTAAAAGAAAAACCTGTCGAATAAAACATTTCATATTCCTTTATTGGCCCTGCGATGGCCTGGCGAGCTGTCCAGGGTGTACCCTCGCCCAGAGTCGGCTGAGATGGGAGCCAGCCTCCCCGCGACCATAATTAGGAATAAGCGGTTCAGATAATGAATGAATGAATGAATATTCCTTTATTGTTTCCAAATAATACTGTCTCAGATCGCAGGCACTGACAGTGACTTTCCTCTACTTGATGACATTCAATCAAGTACATGGATAGGGAGCTGTATCACCCAATCTTATAGCAGGTTAAATCGCAGAGCCATTTAAAGCAGGCGTCACACTGGGGCGGTGTTGACGATAGTTCCAATCCTTGTTGGACCGCACTGACATCGTCTTGGCACTGTGATGGTGTTCGTTGTTGACCGGCACTGACCACCATTAACTGTGTGATTTTCCAAATGTGGTAAAATTTCATGGGGGTTCTCAAAATCATGTATCGCCCGCTAGCTGCATTGCTATGTGGTCACCTTTGTGAACCGCGCTCAACACAACCCCATCACAACATTTACATTAATGGCACTTGGTAGACCCCCTCATCGCATTTTAACACCTGAGAAGTTGAGGGTTAGATGCAGCGTGTTGGTCCTGGGGCTTGAACACCCCGACCTTTCCGGTCAGTAACCCAGAGCCTTAACCGCTGAACCACTGCTGCACTATAATCTACTCGCACTGTGTTTGCACCTACTGCTCACCACACCCCCGTCATTTTTTTCCGGTTTAGAACCACGCTGAACCGTCACCAAACCTCCCCTCCCTGCGTCAGGCCTGCTTAACACCTACTGAACTGTACTGTAAGTACAAGATTGACACTGGCAAGATAGAGCGTTATCCTGCAATAAAATTAAGACGACTTACTATTCAGTCGAGTCCAGTAGTTGGTACTCTCGCCGGCGACTGTAGCAGATTTTAAGTCCAGTGTCCGCCCACAGGCACTTTATAGCATTTGCATAATTTTGCTCCAGGGAGGTAACCTTATGGACGTCTACAGCTTGAATCCATTGAGCAAATGCCTATAAATGTAAAAAAACAAAATAAATAAGGTGTATAAAGGCGGTATTTTGATATAGTGATTAGCACATCTGCCTTACAGCAGAAAGATTCTGGGTTCGAGTCCCCGGCTCAGCGTGGGAGACTCTGTGTAGAGTTTACATATTCTCCCTGTGCTTACGCAGGTTTCCTCTGGGTACTTCTGTTTCCTTCCACAGTCCAAAGACATTAGGAGACTATTAGGCTACATGGCTCTTCCACATTGCCCCTAGGTGTGAAAGTGAAAGGTAGTGTGTGTGTTTTGGCCCTGCGATAGACTGTTCAGTTGTCAGGGTATACCCCACCTTCTCCCAGAGTTGGCTGAAATAGGCTCCAGCTTATTAGTAACCATAGTAAGTTTAAGTGGATCTGCAAATGGATGAACGAATGAATGAATAAATAAGGTAAACTGTATATTCCCTCAATACTTTATCTGTAGCTGTAATATGTAATTCATTCATTAATTCGGAGCGCTAAGCCTTTGGCAGATACACAAACCTGAAGCAAATCTCATTCATTCATTCAGTCATTCATTTTCTAAGCCGATTAAACCAAATTAGGGTCACAAAGAGGCTGGTGTCTATTTCAGCAGACTCTGGGCTAGGGTGGGGTACTCCCTGAATGGCTCACCATGCCATTGCAGTACCAACACACATACAGCAATTCATGCTCATTCTCACACTTAGGGATGAACAATTAGCCTACTGTGCATGTTTTTGGACTGTGGAAGGAAACCCGAGTGCCGGAGGAAACCAACAAGCAAGCACGGGGAGAACACGCAAACTCCACACGGAAACGCCCGAGCCTGGGAATCAAACGCTGGACCTTCTTGCTGTGGGGTGGCCCAAACTTTCCAAAGAAATTTATATATATATGGATGGGAGGGGATGGAGTTCTCTTTCCCTCCCTCTCTCTCTCTCTCTCTCTCTCACACTCGCTCCTGTCAATCACAGAGAAACTAGCATATTGTGACTGTCTCGGAGCTCATGGATGTGAAAGAGGACTGACAGGAAAAGGACATCCTCCTATTGTGTTAAGCTACCCTGGGACACACTTGGAGGGTTAACAACAGTTAGAAAAGATGGGACAGGCTGGCTTCACGTGTCTCAGTTGCAAATTGTAAAGAAAATGGCTGGGGGCAAGGCGAGCTAAAAATAAACTTTAAATATAAAAAGAGAGAGAGAAAGGTGGTGTGTAGGAGTGTAGATGGTTCTGTGCCTTTTTGACTGCACTTGGATCAGTAAGTTCCAGATTGGTCTGTAAAAAATCACTTACTGGATGACAGACTGGGTTCATTAAATTAATTACCTTTTATTTATTTATAAATAAATATAATTCCGCAAGGAAATTTGACTTCTGCATTCCACCCATCCAAAGTGAGTACACACACACACACACACACACTCGGAGTACTGGGTTGCCACAATGCCGTGCCCGGAGAGCAGCTGGGGATTAGGTGCCTTGCTCAAGGGCACTTCAGCCATGTATGTGAAGATAGGGAAGGTGCAGCTCACTTCCCCGCCACCACACAGCTAATGGGCATTGGGTTACTAGGCATTATCCCAAGTGGATAATCCTTCAATCAAATCAACGGACTCTCAGTTTTTTCATGGTCACTTGGAGCAGGTGGTGTCATCATTTCATATTTTACCATAATCCCATGTAGTACTAATTATTATTATCATCATTATTATTATTATTATTAGTGGTAGTAGTAGTACTGTTTTTATCTTTATTACTACTAATATTGCATTTTAACTTGTACTTAAGGGCAGCATATGTGTGGAGTTTGCAGTTTGAGCCTGTGGGTGCGTGGGTTTCCTCCAAATACTCTAGTTTCCTTCCACAGTCCAAAGACATTCACATTGGGTTAACTAGCTGTTTCAAATCACCCTCAAGGTATGAGTGTGTATAGCATGTGTGTGTGTGTAGCACTGCGATGGCCTGGCAAGTTCTTCAGGGTGTATCCCGCCTTCGCTCAGATTCGGCAGATGAGTCAGTGATTCGGTGAGTGAACTTGTACTTAATGTTTGAGTACTGTGTTATGAAGGCTTAATAAACAACATTCATATTAACATAGCAAGAGCTGCTAACTCTTATTCAAATTAGCAAAGACTCAGGCTTGGTTTGGAAGCCGTGGTCTCCTGACCTCGTTCTGTTGACTGGTGTAGGGAATCTTGAGTACTGACATAGCTGCTGTCATCGCCTTAATTGACGTGAAAATGTTCTGGAAAACCAGTTTGGTGAAGTTGCGTCTTTCCTCCTCAGAGAATCCTTTCCCATGGATGATCTTCATCTGCTTGATAAACGTAGTTTTCCCACTCTCTCCGGTACCTACCAAAGAACAAGAGTCAAATAAACAAATAACATTTAAACATTAAGAAGCCGTGTACAAGATATAGGTATGAAGAAGATGAGCCACGGAAAAAAAGAAAAGACAATTTTTAGTACTGACACACGTTGGAGACAGTGGAATGTTAACTATCCTGTTAAGAACGAGGCAGTGGAACAGTCGAGGTGGTTTACTCACAGCCAGACAAACTGAAAATGCCCTTCACGGGGCTTGTTCCGTCGTTTTACACCAAGATCGGTATATATTACTGTTATTAGCCTTCTGCTTTTATAAAACTCCTTAGTGATGCACACAAACACATGACTCAGGTATGTTTTTGGAGGAATCACAGCTGCTGAGCTGGTCCTCTTTTTAATCACCGTTTTTCAATGAGCAAATATTTGCTAATGACACAACTGAGCAACTTCTCTTATATCAAATAAGCCACAGCGTCATGGCATAATAAGCCAGACAGCACCATCAGACTACTTACAAAAACACACGATCGGCTTCCTATTTTCATATACTCGTTTAAGCAGCACTGATCTTATCGGATTATGAGAACTGCATGCTTATCTTATAAAGGACACTCTTGGTTGCCTCATACTTACAAATCCTGCCATAACACTTTCGGTTTCTTGTAAAATTACATTCAAGTAATTGCAACTAAAATCAGTTTATTACCAGTCTGAATGCCAACAGCAGAATAAGAATAATGATGTCATTCTCGTAATGTATGGCTCAGTCAACCTCAATGCTATTTAAATGAAGAACCGTGCCACGTGATCGGGATACTCTGCTTCGAAATGTATTCACGGCTTCGTGGCTCATGATTTCAGATATGAACTTTGCGTTCTGTGTGACCTATTTAGTGTCGAAACAACCTAACTTCATGCCGTTTCCTCGGTTTCGGCTGTCATCTGGTGAACAATTAGCAGTGGAGCATCTTACCCAGGAGGAGCACTTTAATTTCTCTCCGCTCTTTCTTCTTCTGTTCGGCAAGAATTCTCCGGATTTCCTTGTCTATAGCGATTGCTTTCCGTTCATCCTCGCTCAGGCAGCAGGTGCAGGTTTGGTAGCACCATTTCCAGCAGCCCCCCATCTATCCTCAAACACAAAGGTCAACTGTGATTTAAAATTTGCTGCCACAGTTCAGTAGTCATCATCATTTCTAAACTAGGGCCAAAAACCTACAGTGATTAAAAAAAAAAGTTCCAGACTGACATTCCTCACACCTAGAATTACATACATTTAACATAGTTGTTATCTGAGAATTCATTTAAGCATATACTACATAGGAACAGCATGATCTGATTGGTCTATCTGGGAATTAAATATATATATATATATATTAGAGTGGATAGTTAATGCTATAATCAAAATGACATCCGTGGTCTATCAGTCATTTAAAGCTGGCAGGATCATAACTGTTACACTTTAAAATGGGAAAAAAAGATAAAATATATCTCATTCTAGTTTCCTTTTTGTTTGCATGTAGTATATAATAAAACATATTAAAAATATACGGATAAGTTGAAAAAAGACACCTTTATCCACACATTGCTTAACTTTACTTGGAGCTTGTGAAATATACGTAAAAATAATTCATAAATTGATTGATAATTTTAGTTTGCTTTTCCTGACATTTCCATGTAGTATATACTAAAACTCTGAATATGTAAAAAAAGATGCGCTTAGCTACACAGTGCTTACATCTGCTCTATGAGTTTGGATCTGATCTGCCTCCATCATAGTTAAAATATGTAAAAACAAACTACAAAAACCTTAATTTAGGGACATCCACTTAGTCTTCACTGAAGAACTGTTGAATGGCTACTGAACAGTAATCTTTAGATGGATTAGGGCCCAGATTCATTTAATATCCATTTTTGAAGTAATTACACTGTAGCAGGCTGGGTGTACACGGTGGTGTAGTGGTTAGCACGTCAGCCTCACAGCAAGAAGGTCTTGTGTTCAAGTCCCAGGCTAATTGAGGACGTTTCTGTGTGCATGTTCTCCCTGTGCTTGCGTGGGTTTCCTCTGCGTGGTTGTATGTGTGTAGGCTCTGTGATGGACTGGCGAGCTGTTCAGGCTGTACTGTGCCTTTACTCAGAGTCAGCTCAGATAGGTTCCATCCTCTCCGTGACCCTAATAAGACTAAGCGAGGCAAATGGAGGGATGGGATAAAATGATCTCACTCATTTGCCAAACCGTTTAATTTTACTAGGGTTGAGAAGGTGGGGTACACCTTGAACAGCCCGCCAGACCATCCCAGGGTCAACAAACAAAACCATTCATACTTACACTCACACCTTGGGACAATTTGAAACACCCAATTAGTCTCATGTCCATGTCTTTGGACTGTCGGAGGAAACCGACCGAGTACCCAGAAGAAACCCCCGCAAGCATTGGGGGGCATGCAAATTCCGTATAGAAACACCCTCTCCAGGCCTTTCCATCCTCCCAGGCCTCCCATCCAGGACTTTCTTGCTGTTGGGTGGAAGTGTTAACCACTACACCGCTACTGTTGTGATTTAGCTACCCAACTTACCGAATTTTCCTATAATTATTATTATTATTTTAATTATTTAAAAGCTTAACTGTGACTGCCAATTTCTGACAGACGGTTACATTAAAGCACTGAGGGTCTACCACTTTTCCACCACTGTCCAAAGAGCT
>JBCNYG010000006.1:8325094-8335621 GCA_039654305.1 Porochilus rendahli | reverse complement strand
TATATATATCCTGATTTGAACAATTAAATTAGTATTTAAGTATATTTCTGGTGGATGTTTCTGCTGGATATCAGACAAAAAATATTGTGGGGATATTAGCTACTTAATCATTTAAGGCCAGGCAGTCTCTTCTGTATTAATATAAATATTTAGGCACTGCCTAAAAGCGGAGCTATGTAAATGTTTGCATTTTTTTTTGTTAAGAACAGCCATTAAACAGCCATAATATAACTTTCGGTCTTTTCAATGGTATTGTGAAATGGTAAAAATGGTAAAACTGACTAAACAAGAACATTTTCTGTGAAGTGCTGGTGCACTCTGCCCCAACGATGGTGTGAGCGTGTTGGGTTGCCTGTGTGGGCACATGAGCATGGATCCGACAACAAAATTGAGCTCATGGCTTTACAGCATTTGCACGTATGGAGTGCCGCAGAGCACCAGGCAGGTGTTCCCCTACCCTGATTTTTCTCATATAACTTAGTCGTCATCAAGTGTGCCTCCTATACAGAATTATTGGGATGCACCTTGTCAGCATGCCACCAATGTGATAAGTCAGAATTTGGTGTCAATAGCTTGAATTTATTGTCCTGCCATGGCAGCAGTGCAGGCTGGTGAGGGTAGTGTATAGGTTTGGGGAAGGTATATATTGGTCTTCATAAAACCAATCAAGAAATGTTTGAAAGTTTCGGATTATCTGACTATTGTTCCCTGCATGCTTTCCTATATGCCAACATCTTACCTATGTTTTAACTGCTGCCAAGTCAGTTTGGATCACATTCTCAAACAAATGTTTGCAGCACCACCTGGAAACCACACCTCAAATGATCAAGACTGTTTTAAGACTAAAGGGCGGTCCTACCCAGTTTTAGTATGGTGATGCTTATGAAATGACAGATGAGGGTACATTGTATGACCAGTTATATAAATATCTATATAACTTGTGACATTTGCAAGTGCTGGGGCATAGGGATGGTTGTGTAGTATCGTGTTGGTCTGTTGCATAGGGATACCAGTGTATTGCATTCCAGTGTGCTCAGGTTTTCGGTTTGAGGCTCAAGCCTTGGGAATTCTGTTAGCTAATGAAATTATACTCAAGTAAATTCCCTCACAAATTTATTACAGGCGAATGTTCTCCCTGAGCAAGTTATGCACTGCGGAAATGTGTCTAAAAATGTGTTTTTTTTTTCAAATGAATATCTGGCAGGAGACACTCAAAGCTTTGGGGACTGACTTAACACTGCCAGGGCATTGCTGCTTCCCGGGCAAAAGATAAATCGGATCATATGTGAGTAAAACAGATGTGAAAGATGAATTTGCCATTACGCTGTAATCCAATCCTGGTTTGGCCAGTACTCTGTTAGCACAGGAAGGACAGATCTTGTGTGGTGCTGGGCACAATTTGTAAACACCTTAATAAGACATGGCATGGCATAACCCCTAGATCTAGTAACTAGCAGTAACTAAAGTGTTAAAGGGGTACCTGCTAATGTGCTAGAGTGGTAAAGCTAGAAAGGAAAACTGAAAATTAGCCTATGAAGCACAACTGGATTCCAGGGCTACCGCAGACTAGGAGCCGGTATTTAACTTATGCCAGGGCACTGAATGGGTGAAGACAAGTCCTTGGAAGCTAGCGTTTCTATTTGTTATTGCTTTAATAACAAGTTGTATTAGCAACACTATCCTAACCCGTAGCGATTTGGCCACTCCATAGTGATGATGAGGAAGGATGATTTTCAGAAAAGTGCAGACAACTGGACAACGTTGTTTGGAAATACCCAGGAAAGGTGGGTTGTTCAGATGATCAGCAGTATCACTGAGTAGCTAAGATCAGGTCGCGGAAGGGCGGGTTCCTGAAGCTCTGAACCGGGACATCCTGTGAATTTATTCGCAAATTGTACTTTAATGTCATTCTTCTAACTGAACTAAACCATTTTCAGTCTTTTCTTTTCATTTCAGACACCAGTGGAGACCAAAGTGGGATTCCTAAACCAAAAATCCCCAGTGTTGTCAGGAATCTGCTTCCCTACTTTGCCCTGAAACCCTGATTTTGAGTGTGCATGCTTCATGTCATATTTGGCTTCCTCCTCCCATTCATGGTGTTTCCCTGCTTATTCTTATTGGTCTCTTTTCCACAACTAAATGCTCCACGCTCAGACTGGGGTGGGCAGAGGTATTGCTGTGAGTGTAAATCTGTGAAAACCTTGTGTTTACAGCCATTAAACAGCCCAGACGGACAACTTAAACATGTGCTAACTTTATTTGGTGTTGTCCATCATGACTTTTCAACACTGTAATATCATTTATGGCTCAAAAAAGTGAAAAAGACAATGTCCCTTTAAGGTATCCCATAATGCATCCTAAAAAGTAGAGTACAACACAGACAAAAATATTAGACACTCTATTGACCATCAACATGGCATAGTGGTTTGCACATTGGTCTCAAAATAAGAACGTTATGGGTTCGAGTCCTGGGTTCAGTTAGGGCTTTCCAAAGACACGCACGATATGTTCCAAATTGCCCCTAGCTGTGAGTTGGAATGGTTGTGTGTGTGTGTGTTTACCCGGGTTCACCAAGAAATGCGAATCAGGATAATCCAGTTTGGCAGTTGAATGATTTTTATATATATATAGATTTTCCACAGATAACTACATAGGCATGCTAATACCAGCTTTAATTTCTGCATTTAAATTGCATGAACTGTTGATGATTTTTAAAAACGACCATGTGAGAATATCTGCCATATTTTACAAAGCTGACCCGTTCAAAAAAGTGGTCTTCCACTAGTCTAATAATAGTTTTGTGTATGAATTTTTGGTTGTAGTGAGTGATTGAGAGTTGACTAGCTTTACTGCTCATTGTAGCACTGTGTTTGTCGGTGGATATATGGGTGGAGGTACTGTATTCTGATGGATATTTGTATACATGTTGGTAAATGGATAGTTCTGGTCAGGGTTTCTCCTTACGTCTTGCTGCTTTGTATTCCTTTGTTTCTTCTCCAGTTTTTTTCCCTTTTCTTTTTCCTCCATCACTCTGCTCACTCATTAGAGAGACAGAGTATTGTCTGAGACCGTAAGAAAGATGGGAAGTGAGTGTGTGTATGTGTGTGTGTGTGTGTGTGTGTATACATGTGCAAGACAGTGAGAGGAAAAAGTGTTTTTGTTATTTTGAAACATTTCACTCTGTGCTGTAATAGGGCATGGTGTTTATTACATGGCAGCTCCTTAGCCAAGCTGCTTAACCCTGTGATGACAGACCTTGCTTATAAGCCAGGTGTCACCTCGTTATGGCACAGTAAAAGCTTTTTGGAGAACGTGAAATACTATTAAAAGTGTTAAATAGCTTTTACAGGATTTTTTAAGTTCTGTAAGTAATTCCATTCTCCCGCTGACTTGTCTAACATGCTAAATGGTACCTGGCGGGAATAAATCTTTAGGGTTTTTAGCGTCTGTGTGGAAAAAGGCAGTGCGCAGGAGCCGCCATGCAGAGTCCATCTTTTACTCAGCCCGCATGCATGCATGTCACCTCTGCCCAGCCACCCATAAAGCAGCATGATGGATAAATGAAGGGATAAAGAAATAAATAAAAGCCACACTTATTCTCTCCCTCCGCTTTCCCCTTCCGTCTCCCCTCTGATGGATATGTGAAAAGATATAATGAACGAGACTTAAAGAGAAAGAGAGGAGAGAAGAGGGGGACATGGGAGGGGGGATTGGGTGCGAGAGAGACGGAGGATATGATTTATTAGGCTGATAAAAATTCAGCCTTTGTTATTCCTTCATTTTTACATGCGCAGCTTATTAAGGAGCGCACCTGCCAGTAAAGTGAGTTAGTCAGTGGTGATATTTGAGTCTGCAGTGTGTGAGTGGGCTGAGTGAGGGTTACTGCATTTGATGCTATTCGAGGTACTGATTGACTTGATCTCTGCTCTCTGTTAAAGTGTTACTGTTAAACCAGTCAGTCATGGATGATCTCAGGTAGTCTTTCAGCCTGGAGGTAAACGTAAAGCAAAGTTCCGCAGTGGCCAGGAACAATTTTCTACATTTTGCATCTGTGGTTCTGAAAATTACACTTTTCCAAACAGAAATGTTCCTTAGTCAGGTTTTTGTTTTCTTTCAGTCTTTACAACCAAAAGCAAAAAGATATCTTTATCACATAAAGATTTTGTTCTTGTTCCTCTGAAAGCCCACTTACTTCTATTGTTCTAATCTCCTGTGTGTGGAAAGTCGTCGTGTGAAAGATGAATTTTCAGGAAATAACACATTTTTCTACTTTCCTGAAATTAATTTGTTGAGTTGATGATTATCCACTAACTACACATGATGCTTATGATTTTTTAAGTATTTAATGTTTTGAATAATTAAAAACTTCACAAAAAATATATTACAAAAGGTATATTTGAATGAAATTAAATTAAAATTAGTTGATCTGAAACCGGATCTGGATCCAGAACGATTTTTTAATATTTTGCAGCAGGGCATGAAGGAGAAAATCACCCTCAGTGTGCCAGGAGAAAAAAATGCCAGGCTCAAAAATAAATATTTGTGGAACAGGCCACAAGGTGGCACCATAATTTTACATCATCTGCCAATAAAACCTGGATTGAAAAGTTTACAGATTGCACTACCTTGGTGGAGGTCTGCGCCCCCTGATTGCATTTAGGTTTTTTTTTCTCTTTGAAATAATCGATATCGGAATATGTTTTTATACTTTCTTGCTTATTAATAATTTCAGTTACACTGACTGGAAGTCATGTACATGTTGTGATAAAAGTAACATTTTTATTTTGGGGTACTTTGCAGTCTTATCATGTCAAATTAAATTAAAAAAGGAATATCTACGAGCAAATCTACGTATCAAAATATTCAATAAGTGTGCTAAAAAAGCATTCAAGAATCCTGGTGTGAAGTTGTTTGTCATATTGTGAAATAGAAGTTGGAGAAATCCCCATGTGCTTTGTCTGTTTTTCCACAGGTCCTTTCTCGCTTTCCATTAGGCATCCGACGTCTCACAGGGTCATTAAAACCCGCTACAAGATTGACACACGTAGGGCACAAATCCAGCACCACAGCTCCGCCCACACTTACAGAGTCAAGAGAGTCCAAACAGCCAGGTAAGACCCTTATTAAAATCGACAGTTGTTTAGATTAGTTTTTTTTCTTTCTCATATGTGTGTGTGTGTGTGTGTGTGTGTGTGTGTGTGTGTATAGCTTATTGTTTCACTCTTTCTCTCCAGTCACACCAGCACTGCTAGTTCACTAATGTTTTCTACAGAATTATATTTAATGACTTTTATTCTGCCATAAAAAATAAATGGTGTGTGAGTGTGTGTGTCCTTCAGCCCACATGCAATCTTAGTCCACCATAACCAATTACAAGCCTGATTAAAGCCTCTCTGTTGACACACTGCATTTTTAACAGACTCTAGGAAGGAGCATAATAAAACATTAACTAACTGGCTGGCCTTAATAACACTATGAGACGAGATATAAGCACCTCATCACCACTAATATTATGACAGGAGGAAGGTGTTGCTCATCATAGTAATCTATTACTTAGACCATAAATATGTTGCTATGATACTGTCCATGCCCATGTGGGAATAGGTGTCTATTTTTTAATAATGACTTTTAATGGTTGCCGTCTGCACAAGATGAGTTCAGAACACTTTTCTTGTGCTCGAGGAAAGGCTCCGTGTAACCGAATGGAATTGCAATGCGTTAGTTTTCACGATGCGTCATGTTGACAAGTGTCAGTGGATTCTCTATTTCTTGTTGCAGCTTGAATTAGGAGAGTGCAATCCTCTGCCAAGCCCAGCAATTTCCCCATACATCCATCAAAAAGTCAAAAATCATCCCACAGTAAAAAAAAAAACCCTTTAAAAATTCCTGGATTTAGAATTTGGTCTGGATCATTTTCAAAATGTAATGGAGTCTTCCTTTTCCATAGCACCACCTCTGGTAGAAAGTACAGTATGTTTAGGGGATTTTTCAGTGCAGAGACATTCACCGATCATAAGTTCCCGACTAATACCTTATTGCCAATAATACCACCTGCTCCAAGTGACCATGAAAAACTGTGAAAGTCTGACATTTTAATTAGACATTATCCACTTGTATATTAAACTAATAATGTTTATAAATCCCAAGGTGGCAGTCCAATTAGATTGTGGTGTTCCAATGTAATATATAGTTGTTGTTATGGTGAAGTTTTGTAATTGGCGATGGCAAAACTTAGCATTATCATTTTATTACTACTAATCTATAACTCCTCAGTGGAGTCCCATAGGCATGGAACATGACTTAGGGTGGCTGTACCATGTTTGTGCCCCTTCTTTCATGCCGATTGGCTGTTATATATAGCTCATGCATGATTGGTTGTTATGTATAATTCCCTTAATTTCAAAGCAAAGCAAAGCAAAGCAAGCATAAATAAAGAGGCTCCTCACAATATTTCTCATCCATGGTTTGTTCAAAAAACACACTAAGTTCCTTTAGATGACCCAGAGAACTGAGTTAAATGCATACTTTTACCTAGAGTTGTCATATTTTTACTTATAAACCATTAAACACTTACATTTTAAGGTGCATGCTGGGAATATGGATGTTTTAAACACTCAAACACATTAGTTTAATTTTGTAAGTGTGCCTGTTGTTTTTTTTATTTCTTTCTTAATGCCATTGGCACTCTTAGAAATTTATTAGACAAAAATGTTGCTATTCGAAAGTGTGAATTCTTGAGTTTTTCTAGGGATTCAGTAATGAAATGGTTCGTTTTAATTATATAGCTTTTCATATAGTGTTTTGGACATACAGCTGATGCATATATTCTATGTTATATTGTATATTCCTAAGTGCTGGAATGAGGCCTTCTGAATGAATGCCCTTCTCTCCAAAATATTTAAAATGCACCCCAAATTTGTCTAATAAGGTCCAGGCTACCCCAAACCATCATTCCTCAAGTCTTTCAGCTTATCACTCATTATGTCTTGCGTTTTCTGTATGTAGCCCTTGATATGAATGTCTTCTGATTATTATTGTTGGTTAATAGTCATCTTAACAGAATGTAGTAGTTGGCACGTCACCACCACTCAGGACTGTACACCAATTGGAACATAACCGTCTGACACTAGTGACTGTGGGAAATCACATTTGCTTAATGGCACGAATGAATCACTCTTCCATATGGGTGTAAATATTTTACACCCAGTGTTATCTACAGAGAAAAGATGATCTCCACAGTAAATTATTCACCACCACCACCCCCCGATGCACCCGTGTAGAAAAGAGAGGCCGTATGTCATGTGTTACAGCTTAAGAGCACTGCTCACATTTATACGAAATGCTGATTATTTTCTTTCTCTCAAAACCACCTAGCCTCTTTTCTTCCCGTTTTTGTTCAGGTATACTTATTTTTCTTTGTTGTGGGATTTAGACAGTTCTGTGGGTCTGTGCTTACCTGGATAATCAGATATTGCTTGCCAGAATGTAATCCTGCTAGAAAAAGTATTAAAGAGCATAAGCTTGATCAGAAGAGAAAGAAGCAGAGGTGATGGAGTGAGTTGTTAGGATAGAGGGTGTTTTGACTGGATCTGAAAGATTGCTCTCTAGAAAGGTTTCCTTCTTTCAAGAAACTTCAGTCTGGCATCTTAACTTATCGTGAGCACAGAACACATCATGCCTTAGCTGACTGCAGCACGCACTCACAAGGACTGAGTGCCTAAGCAAACTTCTCCAGGTTCCACAGAAATCGCAGTGTTTGATGACCATGATGGAGAACTGAGAAGACACTCTGACTACCCCAAAAAATGAAAATGTACCAAGTTATTTTCTGGGAATCTCAAGGTAGTTCACCAATATGGCGTTGGATAGCCCTGAGGCATTATTCAAATAGTGTAAAACCACCAAAAATGGCTGAAGAAGTACAGATAGTGAATATTGTTCTTGTGAATATTGCGGGTGTGTAGAGTTAATTTATGAAGATGCGCAACATGATGCACTAAAGCGACGCAGGATACGCAAGGCAGCCATCGTGTACACGTGACTGGGTAATTAAACGCACCTGTCACTGTATGAACACCGTAATGCTGGTCTTCCTTGGATTCGGGACACTATGTCTACAGCTGCATCTGGGAGTTTTTCCAAGTTGATATCAACCTGATTCCCAGCCTCAGGGCGTTTCTGTGTGAAGTTTGCATGTTCTCCCTGTGCTTTCAGGGATTCCTCCAGGTATTCCGGTTTCCTCCCACAGTCTATAAACATGCACAGTAGATTATCTGGCTGTTCCAAATCACCCCTAGGTGTGAGAGTGATTGTTTACGTGTATGTTGGCTCTGCGATGGCTTGGCGAGCTATCCAGTGTGTACCCTGCCCACACCCAGAGTCGGCTGAGATGGGCGCCAGTCTCCCTGCGACCCTAATTAGGATAAAGTGACTTAGAGAATGAATGAATGATGTTAACACAAGAGTTCAAAGAACCACCATGTTCAACTTCTTGCATAATCAGGCCAAAACCAGTGCAATCAACAGTGGAATGAATATTGTGTATTGCTCCACTGGCTCCATTGGTGGGACGTTTGTACAAATTACATCATAACAGAATTCTAGATCTTTATTGTTTGTACTTTAATATAACACTTATTTTAATTATACAGTCAAATTTAGTGGCAAAATATGTCCTTAGGCTTGACTTTATACTTTTATTATAATCCAGTGAAAGTTCGGCACAGGGGAAAATAATTTTTCTGTGTTTATCGGACATACATTAGAGAGATGGCGGATAGACATCGGCTCAGGAAAAAACCCTGGCATGTTCTTTAAAGAGCTGGATGATGTGCATTTCTATTAGTGCTGAGTATTTAATAGGTCTCCTGTGATTTGAGCCAGATTTCAGTTAAAATTAAATGCATTTGGCCTAAGAGGAAAAGTGTGTTTACTGTGTGTGTTGGCTTGTACTTCTCTTCATTTGTTTAATTCAGATTTTGTGAGACAGTGTGCTTGTTTCTGGGCTTAGCATTGAGCTCCGGTGACTTATCACTCTTCATTTAGCTGCCTGCAATAAATATTGATTCATCAAGGGATTTTCAATTTGAACCGCTGTGACGCCGCATGAAATATTACAAGAGAGGGAAATGAGCAGAAGAGCGAGAAGAGAAATGTATGGAGATGCTCCGTGCTTAAAGGAAGCGCATTCTTTCTTTTGAGCCCAGACACACATCATCAGTACAGCTCTAGTCACCCTGGTGCAATGCAGTAAAATGTGTGTTTTCCACATCATCTGTATTAGTGTAACACGAAGGTAGTTCATTAGCTCCGAGGGGTATTTAACCACTTTTGACATTCTTAACACATCCCTTGTTACCACTCATACACACACTAACAGGGACAGCGTGGTGCCCGGCCTTCAGAGCAGTGACCCTGTGTGTATTAGGGAGAGTGGGAGTGTGCAGTCAGCAGTGAACGCTGCACAAGTGATTGAGTGTTTAGGGTGGCTGCGTGGGGGAGGAATGGCCCTCGTAAATCCTGACCACCACCAGAAAATAGATATAATCTCAACATTAACTACATTAATAGTAGCAGGAGTTGAATTAAGAAAGCCGTAAAGTATGGACGCAGAGGCATAAATTACACAAGCATGCATGCACACATACACACACACACACACACACACACAGCCCTATCCCATGTGCACTCTTCCTATTCTCTTTTCTTGCTCTTTTGCCATTTCATCTCTGTCGCTTTGTGTTAATTTGCAACTCATTCTCTGTCTTGGCACTATTTCGTTGATCAATTCCCCGGGCAAGTGTTTTCCAATCTGGTAAAAACCTCCAGATTTTCTTCCCTTATTTATTATTAATTATTATCATTACTATTAATTTAGTTTTTTAGTGGTTTTGGACCATGAGCTTGTGGTGTTGTGGTCTTACACAAGCAAATAGTTCACTTTGCACCAGCTTTGAGTCATGGGAAAAGTTTAACACTTCAAGATGCGTTTGCTTTTCCAGTGCAGTCTTTACACACACACACACACACACACACACACACACACACACACACACACACACACGTATGTATGTATAGAGCGTGGGTGGATTGGCTGGCGTGGCCCTCATCACATTTAGTGCTCTAGTATTGATCAGTACAGGATGTGGGAGAGAGTCGGTAATAAACCCACCACTGTGCTCTTCTCTCTTCCAATTCTCTCCATCACCTCTGCATCTTTTTCGTCGGGATATCTGCAGAGAACAAAGACCAATGTTTAAGTATGCAGAGATACAGGACTGTAGTTTGGGATAAATATGCTGGAAATGCTGAATGTTTATAATATACAAGCTCATGAAGGAAGATGGGTGAAAGTGGTGCAGCATGCCATAGGAAGTTCCTGTACAGTGTCCATGTTAACCACTTTTAACATTATTCATGGAATTTTAGAGAATAAAACCATCTAGTCTGTACGGTATCCAGGTCAGTAGGGAGCAGCCAAGCAGGGATGATGAACCGATTGGGGAATGTTCTATGTTCTGTATCGTT
>JBCNYG010000006.1:8286968-8303009 GCA_039654305.1 Porochilus rendahli | reverse complement strand
CCCGAGCTGGGAATCGAACCCAGGACCTTCTTGCTGTGAGGCGGACGTGCTAACCACTACGCCACCGTGCCGCCCCGGAAATATTTAATTACACTAATTATGAATTAGAAACAAAGAAGGAAATACTAATATTCAAGTTAAGTAGATTTAAAAATCGCTATGGCATGGTGGTACTCCAGCACTCTCCAGTTAGTCCCTGAGCTTGGGTTACTGTCCTTGGTGTTTCACGGGGTCACGCTCTGTGTTCATATGGGTTTTCTCTGAGATCCACGGTTTTATCCATCCATCTCGAAAACATGACAGTTGGTAGAGTGGCTACTCTAAATTGCACACTTATTCGCACTCATTCACGCACATCTCCACTTTGGTGCTATTTAGAGAAGCCTCTCCACCAACTGGCATGTTTTTGAGATGCTGGCTAAAGCTAAGGATCCCAGAGGAAACTTATATTCACGTTATTTGTCCTTCTTTGTTTTTAATTAATAATTAATGTAACTAAATATTTCCGAATCCCTGTAACCTTATACTGTTTTCTAAATTTAAACCAGTTATCTTCTGCAAGACTTGTACCACTTCTGGTAGATACTAACTATTGCATGCCGAGACCAGTCTTATGCATGCTCATTTTTCCTGTTTTCAGCACACACTTTGAGAACTGACTGCTTACTTGCTGCCTAATACACCCCACCCCATGACAGATACGTGTGTAATCACTGTAATTCGCTTATTAGTGGTTTTAAACTTATAGCTTGATGCTTATATTGATGAATATTTACAACATGTTAATAATTCGAATGTTAACTAAGTCAATGTTAAAAAGTACATGCAATACACACATTATCTTAGAGAAGTCTGTCATGATTCAGTTCATCACAATATTAATATCATAGGGTCATATCAACAACACCATAATAGGAATGCTCCAGGAAGCATATAATAAATTAGAGGTTATATAGGGGTGTAATGCTTAGACGAGGTCTGATTTTTAAAGATAGACTCCAGCTGGGTGGAGTGAGCTACAATACTAAGATGGGGCAGTAATATTTTAAGGTGGTGAGGGAGGTTCAGTGCTTATAAAAAGGGGGTCCTAATATTTAAAGTTTGGGTTGAGGGTTTGGGCGTGTAATACATAGGGAAGAGGGTGATAATATTTAGTGTTAAGCACAGGCACAGCTGAACACAGCGCTGACAGTCTGACTGATTGAGGATAAGTGTAGGGAGGGAGGGGGATGTTCCCACACACACACACACACACACACTGACACGCATGTGACCAGTCATTCAGCATGTTACATGTTCAGGTCCGTGTATCTTCATGCTTCATTGCAAGTTGCTGCCCTTTCTCCTGTAACTGTACTGAGAAGAGGCCAGTGGCACCGGGGTTTATTTCAGTCCATGTGTGTGAGCTTATATGGGTCAGGTTTGTCCACAACAAACAAACACACACACACACACACACACACGCATGTGTGCATTTCCTTTTTTTTTTTTTTTTTTTTTTTTTTTAACCCCAGGCTATATTGATTTATGTGTTTATGTTGAACTGGTAAAAGTAACTTAATTCTATTTGATGTCCAGTCAAACTGGAGTGGCATTGA
Source organism: Porochilus rendahli (assembly GCA_039654305.1). Taxonomy (NCBI): domain Eukaryota; kingdom Metazoa; phylum Chordata; class Actinopteri; order Siluriformes; family Plotosidae; genus Porochilus; species Porochilus rendahli. The sequence goes on along the minus strand of JBCNYG010000006.1, from coordinate 8,301,411 downwards.
TTGGCACCAGTGGCCTCTTTGCCCTCACGGATAACTTTACAATCAACAGCCACTTTACCTTGCTGCTATCTATATAGTTGTGGAGAAACAACTAAGTGACTGATGAAATAGTCTGTGACAACTCACACAGCAGGAGAGAGAGCAGTTTGGTGATGGCAATGTTGACCCATCTCACCTCACTTATACTTCATTAAAGTTGGTAGGGATGCATATAAATTCACCTCCACTTCAGGAAAATGACCTGAACAGGCCCATTTTAGGATAGAACAATTCGATTTACTTTTATTTGTATAGCGCTTTTTACAGTTGACACCGTCACAATGCTTTAAATGGTAAAAGAAATAATAATTAAAATGGTTAAATAATTAAAACATTTCTTCTACAAACCCTACGCATCCCCCAATGAGCAAGTGTGTGGCAGTGGTGGCAAGGAAAACCTCCATCAGAAAAAAATAGATCATTCATCAACAACAGTAGTTTTATTACAGATATAATTTTGAATCTGTTGAATTTTACCTAGAATGGACATTAACGTTAAAGGGGCGTACACACAGAAAGGGATTCGCTCGTCACCTAGCGCTCTTTGTTGCTGAAAGTTCGCTGCTAAGGTCATCCTCGTGTAAAATGACTAGATCCTTGTTTGAATGTTCTAGCCTCTAGGTGCCTAGGTAACCCTTTTGTTTATGTCCTACACTCAAATCTATTTGATTGAAACATGTAATAACTGACTTTTGCAGAATGTCTATAAATATTTTGCTAATGTGTACATATGAACTGGGGCTACAATTCAGTGCTGACAATTCACCCATAGTTAATTTTTTTTAAACTTACAAAGGACAAATAAAGAGTCCAAAGTGCTCGAATGAGAAAAGGCAGTTCACTCTTCCTTTACAAAACTTTTTTTTTCATTTTTTCTATTAATTTTTTCATTAAAATAAATGTTTTTTCCATGGTGATATTGGAAGCAAAGTCATGAATGTGTTTGTCATCATGTATCGGTCGCTGCATCCTTTTGGTCCCATTGGTTGTTGCCTTGAGACAAATGAACATTAAGAGCAGTTGAACTTGGTACTTGCCTGTTTCACATCGCTACTGAGTACTCCACAAGTCACTGTGTCATGTCACTGACCTCTGTTGACTTTACATGGTTGCTTCTCGCCACATTGTCGCAGATTGTTTCCTGTGTGTACTTTTTTGTAGCCTTTTTTGTAGCTCCTCACCCCCCACCCCTTTTTTATTTTGCTCTTGTCTGTGCATATTTTTTATTCTTTATTCTCACCTTTTTTCTCTCTCTCTTTCTGTCTTTCACACACTATGCATCTTTACTAACCATTTCCCCATTTGTTCTTGCTATCAGTGGTTTATTTCTTGCTCATGTTCAGGTTCATAGCAGCAGCACCACATTTAACCCAGGTCTAATATAAGCTTCTTCATCACACCCCAAATGAACTGAGAGGAAAATAGCAGCTACTGAGTTACACACTTGGGAGGAATACAGTACAGATTTAATATCCTATTACTTTGTTTGGATTTTTTTTTTTTCTGCTTTCTGTGATGTAGGTAAGAAGCTGCACATCAAGCCTCGCTTCTAAAATCTAAACTGAGGCTGAAAAGCTGGTACAGTTCCCTCAGCACACAGACGATGGTGACACAGCAGGAATGCGCTGCATCAACTATGGCAAGTCTGATTTGTGAGTGCCAGAAAATGTCTAGAAAACACTTTATAATTAATCACATGATACAGTGCTCAAATTCTGTTTAATGTAGTTATAAATATAAACCATTCAGCAGAATATATAGAGTTTTATCTTCAAACTTATTTTCGTTTTATCACTATGCTTATGATTGAATATGCTACAGTTGCCAATTTTGAGGTTGCACATCTCAGGGACTTTTTTGTGCATGTGCCACTTTTTAAAAATCACAATTTCACTTGTTTATATTAGAGAATATTGTATTTTATTGCATAGTATTTAAGTGTATGGTTTTATTTGTACTTGAAGACATTTAATCGTCTAAAAATATTCAATAAAGATGTTGATCATCATGAGCTTTTCTGCGTCTTTTTGTTGTTTGAGTGAAAAATGAAAGACTGAAGTACGGAGCGAAGGCGGGTGTATATGTTTCTCCTGTCGTGTAATTAGCATGGTGAGTGACCGAGAGGTAGAGACTGGATGATGTCTGGTGTAATCCTTTGCTCTCTGTCAAAGCTGCTGATATTCAGACTATTAATACTGTGTTTAACCACAACCTCACGCCCGATGATCTATGAGCTGGTTAACCGCACAGGCAGCGACAGGGGGCATTAATACACGCAGCAAGGGCCTCGCTTCAGACCGTGACACACTCGCATGTCCTGACAGGCCTGCCGCCGTGTTAACGAGATAAAGGCTGTCTGCCTGATGTATACACACACACACACACACACACACACACACACACACACACACACACACACACTCAAGCAAGCTGACAGCGAAATGGTGCAAAACAGAATGCTACATTCCTCTCTGTTTCTCTATTCTCTCTTTATCCATCCGTCACCCAGAACGCTTCATATGAACAGGGATGGTATTCATATAAGATTCATGTCCAGACTGTTTTTTATACAGCTATAACATATTAATTTTACCTTTTTTTAAATAATTATTTCACTTTTGAGTTTAGAATACACTTTGAGAAAGTAGTGGAGACCTGGATCGTAGGACACCAATATCCTATGCACATACACATGCACACATACACACAAACGCACGCTTAGGGTCAATCTGGAACAGCCAATTAGCCTAATGTTCATGTATATGGATTGTGGGAGGAAACCGGAGGAAACCTATGCAAGCATGGGGAAAACAAGCAAACTGCACAAAAGCACCCTCACTGAGCCTGGGTCTTGAACCCACCACTGTGCCACCTTTTGATTTATATTTTATATCTGAAAAAAATTTATATTGTGTTCTTAACTCCCTTTTTGCACAAATTTACTCTATTAGGGTTTATCTTCGCCTCTAGCTCTGAGGTGTGTCATTTTGAAAAATGCTTAAAAGGGAGCAAGAGGCTAAAACGGAGGGTGGGGAAAAGCTGAGAAGTGGCCGTGTGGGAGGCTGTAAATTCTTGTGTATGATTAGACTCAATAAGCATGTAAATCAGCCTGCGGGTTTTTAAATAAGAATTTCATGAGGTAGAGAAGTATCAAACTGTACCAAACTCAAGCACAAGCTGTGCAGCGTACTGGAGTTTCAAGATGAATTATTTTTGTAACCAGTCATGTGCATTTTGAGCCATATTCGTGCCATACACTGCTAGTTTTTATTTTTTAAAATTATAGTTTTTAGTTAAATTTAATTGGTTAAGCCTTCATGTCCAAACAGTAAAGTTGTTGAACAGTTTAAAATATCATAATAAATAAATAACCCTAAAGAGGTGTGTGTGTATATATAAAAAAAGAAAGAAAAAAAAGAAATTAAAAACCACACCAAGCAGTCACTACTCATTATTAACGGAGAAGGAAAGAATATCCTCCAAACAGGACAGAGATATGGAGCAATCCATCTTTCTCTCCCTCCCTTTCTCTCTCATTCCCTGGCTCTGGCGGTGAGGATGTAAGTGCCTGAGACAGATGTCTACTGCCGCTTGTCTCAAAGCTCAACATGAGCTGCTGAGCACGGCATACTCTAATTAAGATCAATATTTCAATTTTTAGTAAAAGAGCATGGGAAAGAGGCAGAACAAAGTGGGGGAGGAGGGGGGCAAAACATACATTTCCCTTTTTCCTCTGAAAAATCGGACTCAAATTGGACGGGAAAAAGGGAAAGAATATAAAAGGTCAAATGTAATTTTTCTCTACCTCGATGGATTTTGTAGACATAAAAAAGACAAACTTATTACAACTCAGCAAAGAATCTACCTCATCAATAAAGATCATGCTTCCACTGCAAGTAGTTATTCATTAGTCTTGCACTCTGTTATTTTCCCTTCCTTATTCTCGGAGTTCATTATTCATCTGGTTCAGGTTCTATGGAATTAAACTGTTTTTTTGACAGGCTCGATCTGATCATGAGTTCTCCAGGTGTCTGTTTTTGCTTTCTTTTTTTCTGTTCTTTAAACACTTTTTCCATAAAAACTTTGCACAACTCTCAGTCCATCTGTCACGCAGAGATTCCACCTGATGTCCCAGACTCACTTTTATTGCTGCGAACATCAAATTAAGTGGACGTGTAAACATCTATACAAAGTTGATATTGAATATTTGAGCTGGCCTTTAAAGTTTTAAGACCCACAAACACCTTCCTTCCAAACCAGCCTTTGTTAGACGTGACCTCACATCTCTGGCTAAAACCAGAGTAAATCCGTCTCAGATTTTTTTTTCAACCAACGCTTCATCGTCATCATCCTTTCATCGCTTCATGTTTCTTGTCCACTTTGAAAGTGCTGATGTCCATTTCGTTTAAATTCGGGAGAAGTGCACCAGCAGCTGACTCCCAATATGCACAGGCACAAAGAAAGCCCTGACTGCAAAGTTTATGTCTCAAGCCCTCTGACACATCTACGCCCAACATGACTCCGCTCTCTGAATAGTCGATGCTGGATCTTCTTAAAGGTGGCCTTTTAAAGTAGACTGCTTAGCTTGGACTTTAAGGTCCACTCATGCTTATTTGATAAAACCCTCTGTAATGACTTGGTGCACATCAAATACTCTGATATGATTTGTCCCCACATCTCACATATTTTACCCTTTTTTTCTCCTCGGTAGGCAGATATGAGTCTTGAGAGCATCTGTATTTCACTCTGTTAAGCTTAAGTAGGAAATCTTACTCTACCACATTACATTAAATACACCATAGCCTCAAGCAGTTAGCTCTCAGGAATTCTACACCAGGATCTCCTGTAGTTTACGGATGGCTCACGTCAGGTGAATTAAGCAGCCATGCTTTGTGAACTGCTATTAAAGTTCTACTTAGCTTTCTGAAAGTGTAATGGCCAAATTAGGGCAATCCTGTCTTGTTTTAGAAGTGTGGATAATATTTAATTATAATTATATATTATAATTATTTATTATAGCACTTTGTCTGTTATACTACGTGTACAACAACAGGTTCTATACGATTTTTTCGTAACAGTTTAGTCTTAAAATTCAAAGTGGTTTGCAGGTTCTTTGTACCCGGAGTAGCCTTTAAATGTAAAATTAATTCCAGCGACCCCCTCAGCACAACGGTGTTCATGTCCTTTGTTGGTATATTTACAATAATACACTTCCCGGCCAAACGAAACAGGTGCACAGTAATATTTTCATGGAGAGCATTTAGCCTTGATCACAGCATGTAATCTCCACAGCATCGTTGCTCCAGTTGGTCCGGTCGAGGCTCAGCACCTTTAATGTGGTAATAAATTGAAGTCAGCTGACGATCTGAATGTACTGAATAAGCAGATTATCACATCAATCAACTTTTTCTTCAGTGATGGCACGGATAACAAATGGGGACGCAAATAATAGAGTGGTTCAGGGAGCATGAGAAATCATTTTCACATATGTTTTGGCACCCCAGAGTCCTGACCTTAACTCTGTTGAAATTTTTTGGGATGTGCTGGAAAAGACTTGTGAACTGTTTAAGGCCTCAATGTGGCCTGCGTGCACAATAGAAACACGAGTCTGACGTAGCATGGTGTTTATGGAAGTGAACGTACACAGAAGTCGATAGCAAAAGTAGAGCCGAGAGATGTCCGTGCTGAGAGTTTTATTTTAAAGTTGTTATGCAGTGGAGGCAGAAAAATTTGTCAACAGATGATGAGGAGGAGAAGAATGAAGAGAAAGAGAGCCAAAACGTTGGCTGTGTTTTTTTTTTTTTACGAAGAATCTGTATGTTTGTATTTTTTGTCTTCGGGGGCTCCCTCTGTCGCATAATTATGACGAATGTTGACCAAGAGTAACATTAAGGTCGCATTGAATTCTGATACAGGTCACATTACTGTTCATATTGAGGTCGCATTTCAAAAAATCTGATCTGTATTTGATTTAGTAGCACATATGAAAGTGGCCCAGATATAATTTAAAAAGATTGGATTTGGTGTTCACACTGGCATGAAAAAATCAGATATGGGTCACATAAGGGTGAAAAATCAGAGTCAGGCCACTTGGGCTTGCAGTGTGAACGTAGCTGATTTGAGCTCCATGCTATCACCAGGCCATTCAAGTCATCAGGTGACTTTATTTCATTGCCACATTATGTTGCTGAGCCTCGACCTGACGCACTGTTTTGTAAAGTTGCACTGGTATTGTAACTGTCATAATTGTTATGTAACTTTAACATTAATTTATAATATAATTGCTACCTTCTTTTGAACATCCAAACCTCTACACCTTTCCGCACCCCACCCTTTGGATACCGGTCGGTCGAGGTACTGTGTTTATCCGGTCCAGTTGTCCTGTGTTTGCACTGCCCTGCAATGCTTGTACTGCTGCAGACATGCACTTTATGTTGTAGTTTTTTTAGTGTACTGTACCAACTTTATGTGGTTGAGATGACCATAAAAGCCACTTGATGTGACACAGCAATGACATGGTGATTACAACATCATGGTGCTGAAATCAAGGCTATAGGCAGTCCAATGAAAAACTGGAGTGTGATTTTACTTAAAAAGCCTTTACTTTCTACAGTTCAGCTCAGAATAGGCTTAATAATAATTACATCATGGGCCAGATCAGGAAGTGCAGAACACCTAAAGTTGTGCATCCCAGTGGATTCCCAGTAGTAAAGAAAGAAATATAGGAAACCCTGTTACTAACAAATCAACAGTGATGGCCTAATGCATGCTGGTGTCATAACTTACACATTTTCTAAACTTTCTCCTTCATAACAAAAGCCTCTAACACTTCCTGATTAAGAAGAATGGGGCTATGGGGATGGAGTGCATTGAGCATGACTTAATTATTTGTCCATCCCTGCAGATGAGTCCATGTGCAATTAGAGGTTAATTGCATGAAATCGTCAGTGCTTTAATGTGGATTTGATCATAATTAACTCATGAATCCGTCCTTCCCCCTCCCAATCCTTCCAGTGGAAAGTGGGCCTTGTTTTGTTTTATTATCAGTTATAAGAGACATTAGTTCATCAAGGTGAATTGCTCGAACATAAATTGAGCATTGAAGGAATAAGAAGCCATTAATACTGGCCATAAGCTTAGCAGTGTAAAACTACAATCAGGTCCATTAAAGTGGCAGGTCATGTTTTTTGAACTTTGGGTGATAGGGAAAGGAGGCAAGAGCAATCTAGGGCTTAATACCTCCTTAGTATATGGGGCTACTTTAACAAGTTTGTTGCCCCACCCAAAAACTGTATTATAATCCCATGCACCTTAATCACCTGATCTGGCACCATCTGACTTCTGTTTCCCAAACTGAAATTCCACTTGAGTGGTCGCCATTTTCAGTGATGAAATTATCCCTGCTCTTAGAGCATCTGGAAGTTCTTTCGCAAGGAATTTAACAGAGCTTGAACATTGGTGGACCAAATGCACAGAATTTTCTGTGTGCGGTTTGCATGCTTTGTCCATGTTTGCATGGGTTTCCTCCGGGTAGTCCGGTAGTATTAGGCTAATTGGCGTTTCCAAATTGGCCCTAGATATGAGTGTGAGTGGGAATGGTTGTGTGTATGTTGGCCTTGCGTTGGGTTGATCTGTTCAGGGTGTACCCTGCCTTTGCCCAGAGTTGACCAAGATGGGCTTTCACCATTCAGTCCAAAAAAATTCAGTAAAAACAGGAATAAAATAAAAAGTAAAAATGCAAGTAATAAATGAAGTGCAGTCCGAATTTGGTGATGACACTTTGCTTCAAAAAGTAATCTCAGATAGAGTTTTATAACAAAACAAGCTAAACGTTTTACTGAGCATCTGTGCACCAGTCGTTTTTCTGGAGACGTTGACTGTTGTACTTTCTTCTTATTTTTGCAATAAGCCCCAACAACATTTATTATGTTTTTTTTCCCTGTGTCTGAAAAGTGGTCTGACCTACTGCTGTCTTTACTGACGTACAAATATTTTTATGTAACATTTAATTTTGTGCTAGTAAACAAATGTTTGAAAATCTCAAATGTTTTTGTGCTACTTTGCTAATGTAGAACCCACAAAATAAAAGTCTAAAATAAAGCTTCTTGTAAAAAAAAAAAATCAAGTAATGTCTTATGACTCATGTACAGCACTACATATTTCAATATTACAATATTATCTTAAGTTTTCATTCTGATAACTTATCCTATGTGCCCTGTCAGTTTGCCTCGCTGTTTAGATATGTTCAACATTTGTTTTCATTTGTACTGTTGCCTTTGTTTTTAAATTAATAGCAGCCAGATATGCGTAATATAGAAACCCATATTTACACTGATCTGTGTTTTAGAGGATGTACATATTATTGTGCACTTAATTCATAATAAAATAATGAATTGCTAAACTTCAGCTATTAACTATAATTATTATGCATTCAAATAAATTATTGTTTTTTTAATAAATATCACCGATTTAGGGTTCTATCATTTATAAGGGGGGCATGGTGGCGTAGTGGTTAGGACTTCCACCTCATAGCTGGGTTCCAGCTTTGTGTGTGGCAAGGGTGTTTCTGTGTTAAGTTTGTATGTTTTTCCTGTGCTTGTGTGAAATTCCTTCAGGTACTCTGGTTTCTTTCCAGTGACTAAATTAATTAAAAAACCACTGGCTGTTCCAAATTGCCCCTAGGTGTTAGTATGAGAGTGAATGGTGTGTTGGATCTGTGATGGTTTGACAAGCTGTTCAGGGTGTACTCTGCCTTCACCCAGAGTTGGCTGGGATGGGCTCTGGCTTCTCTGCGACCCTAAAAAGAAACAATCGGTTCAAAATATTACATGACCATAGCTAGTCATTATGCATTCTAATGAATTGTTATTTTATTAAAAATAAATAAATACAACTCTGATATAGCGTGAATAATTAGTTATAATTATAATTATTCAAGCTTGACTATATTGCACTATTCTGCATTATTATTTCAGAATATTTTTTATGGATCACACAACCATCTCCACACATGTCTATATTTTCCCAAACTAACTAACCAAGCCTTTACCCTTGAACACCTCTTTACTGTATGTTAATTCGCGCATGTGTCGCTAGGGGGCGTATCGAAGCTGATCCTATAGTGGGCTGCTCATACAGGAAAATGCAAATGACCGTGGCGCTGCGTCTTTACATTGGTCCATGGATGTTACACGTAGTGGGCGCGGTTTGTCCATCTGGCCGTATAAATAAAGTCAAGAGCCGCCTGCTCTCTGTACACTTCAGTGATATGGTGTGAGTTTGGTGGGACGCAACGAAAGCAGGGATCTACGGTTTCAGAGAACAAACATAAACAACAAAACGTAGGCAATAACAAAGCTATCCTGACAGAGAAAAAGGAGAGCTCGGGATATCCGCCGGCAGACTTTAGTATCCTCCTGTTTCCGTGGGCTGTCCCATCGCTGGAACTTACTGTGAATTGTTTATTTATTTGTTTTATATCTGAGTGTTTTCTTGCTATGTTTCTTAGAGACTTTCCTACGTTAATCATTCCACTTCCCAGGACTGGATAAGTGGCTGATGCATGCTTGCCTGAACTTGCCTGTACTGTTGGTGACTTTACGCACAAGTGAGAAAACTTTGAGGACTACTGGAGAAAAGGGATAACCCAAACGTGCAAAAAAAAATGAACACTTGAGCGATGCAAACCTGTTTTGGTCATTTCTATTTACGCTTCGTCTAAAGGCGCGTTTCGAGAACTGGAGCAAAGGCTTGGACAAGACCGCTCCGAAGTGTCGAGATCCTGTTCATGCAACTGAGCCGAGAGAAAGTTGTCAACAGGAGAAGCGCAGAGGTGACCTGGCAGGTGTACAAGCGAATTTACACGTGTGGTGCACGTCTAGTCTTGCCGCTATAAATAGAAGTCGTTCTACTCACTAAAATCAGAAAAAGAGCAGCTGGAGAGCTGTGCGTGAAACCCCCGCAGTTTGCCTGGACCGTCTTCACTGGACAGGGCAGGACTGGGCCTCTTCTTCCCACCCGCTTTGGCTCCGAGGCTGTACGTGTCCTCGCATGGACTGACATGGCCACGGACCTCGCCATGAGCGCTGACCTGCCCAACAGTCCCCTGGCTATCGAGTATGTCAACGACTTCGACCTCATGAAGTTTGAGGTGAAGAAAGAGCCTCCTGAAGCCGAGCGTTACTGCCACCGCTTACCACCGGGCTCTCTGTCCTCCACGCCGATCAGCACGCCCTGCTCCTCCGTGCCTTCTTCGCCAAGTTTTTGCGCACCGAGTCCCGGCGTACAACCCGTCCAGAACCTCGGAGTCAACAACAACAACAACAACAACCACAACAGCAACATCGGCGGCAGCACCACTGGAAACAACAGCAACAGCAGTACTCAAGGCGCCTCGGGCAAGCCCCAGCTGGAGGACTTCTACTGGATCCCTAACTACCAGCACCACATCAGCCCCGAGGCGTTAAATCTGACCCCTGAGGACGCCGTAGAGGCGCTTATTGGCAACGCGCACCATCACCACCATCACCATCACCACCAGCCCTACGACACGTTCCGCGGGCAGCAGTACGTCGGCGAGGACCTGACGACCTCCTCGAACGGTTACCACCACGCGGCGCACGCCCACCACGCACACCACCACCATCATGGCCACCACGGGCACGTGCGCCTTGAGGACCGCTTCTCGGACGAGCAGCTCGTCAGCATGACGGTGCGCGAGTTAAACCGGCAACTGCGCGGCTTCAGCAAGGAGGAGGTGATCCGCCTGAAGCAGAAGCGGCGCACCCTGAAGAACCGCGGCTACGCGCAGTCGTGCCGCTACAAGCGCGTGCAGCAGCGGCACATGCTCGAGACGGAGAAGTGCACACTGCAGAATCAGGTGGAGCAGCTCAAGCAGGACGTGGCGCGTCTGGCCAAAGAGAGGGACATGTACAAAGAAAAGTACGAGAAGCTCGCAGGCCGGACCTTCAACGGCGGCAGCAGCAACACCAACCGGGACCCGTCCAACGGCAATCACGGCAAAGCCTCATCAGCGGATTTCTTCATGTGAGAACTGTTCCAGGTCTTTTTGTTTTGTTTTCTTCTATCCGTCACAAACTGTTTTTTAACTTTCATTTTTATCTAAGCGTGGACTCTTTTTTATTATTTAGGCTACAGTTCCTTCACAGCAAAATCCCCTGTGCTAAAATATCACCTGCAGTGTTTCTTTCTTTCTTTTTTCCTTTTTTTCTTTTTTTAAAGTTAAGCCTATTTGGACATACACGTGCTAAAAAGGGTACCATTCCTTGTTACCCTTGTTATAAAGGGGTGTACCTTTTATAACTTTAGTGCGTGCCTTTTCCTTAGAAAGGTACATTTTAAAACTTTACTTAACACTATTTACTGTCCAATTTTGTAGCGTAAATCATAAAGGTACTATGTCAACATTACCAGTTGAAAGATTGCCTCCATATTAAATAAAGGGAATCCACCTCACCAAAAAGGAAAGGGATAAATTAATGCCCCGTTTTTGAGAATGCATTTGTTCACTTACCACTGAGGATTTTGCTGTGTGCTTTTCAGGAAAAAAAAGGCCAAGGACTCGCATCATTGCATTTAAATACACAAGCAACATATTTCCAGTAACGCACACATAGTCCCTGCGCGTGATGGTGCCCACTGACTGTTTGTGCGCGCGCTTCGACTATCAACTCTCTAAGTCTTAAAGGTAGTGTTCATAGAGAAGCTATAAACGGACCTCACCTCTGACCTAATCATGGACACACGCATCACCTCCAGACAAAAAGGCGTGTTTTCTGACTCGGTGCATTAGCATATAGTGTTTTAATGTCTAAAAAGTCTTACATGGTCATCCAAGCCGCGGTGCGTTTTGTGTTCTCAGACTTTTGAACAGTCTTAACGGACAACATCAAGCGTGAAACGCGTGGAACTGAAATGCTGTTTATTTATGATCAATTTTGTTTGTTCTGATTAATGAGGAATTTGCAATCCAATGAATGAATGAAAAAGGGGGGGAAGCAATACACTGTCGGACCTATTTGACATGGTTGTGTGGTAACTCTGTAGTAACTCATGAACCTGGAAAGGAAACATTGCAGCCTGCATCCACCCTCCAACCCTGCATGCGGGACATGTATGGTCACTAAATCTCCAAACCCTTTGTATCTTTCCCACACACCTGGATAAAAAAAACAAGCATGGCCCTTAATCAGTCCTAGCTGTATCCTCCTCCTTCTCCATTTTATCTCTCTTCTGATGCCTGTCCTGAACAGTGTAGTGTAAACACTAGACTCTGAATAAAGATGCAGTTAAGGAACTGGTACAACTTAAACTACAAGAGTCAAGGAAGGTTTTACCACAAGTGAAATGCGCCCTACCTTAATTTTCTTCTTTTTCTTGTTCAAAGCAACAAAATAGTGCCACACAAACTATGAACTGAGCCAGATTTGACTTATTTATTATCACAACGTGTAAATATGTAGCAATCAGTTTAAGTGTGTTCATTTCCAATTACTTTTCTTCTCCCGTCTTTTTTTTTTTTGCTTGTTTATTTAAAAGAAAAGTAATAAAAACGTCTTAACTGCAATGTTTGTATGTAAACGCATGCAAATAGATCAACGATATTCTTTCTATCGAATATGTACACTATATAAGAAGAGATGCAATGCATACTTCACTGGAACAGAAGCAGAGGGGAAAAAGATGAGATTCATTTCTCTGTGTTCGTCGAAGGTGACATTAAATAGGCTACTTGCAATTTAGCCACTGCTACATTCAATATCTATTTACCAAAAGACTCAAAATAAATATGAATTGTGCATTTCTTTGTGCTTAAAATTAATACCAATCACATAGAAATGGAATTTGGATTAATGCAAGATGTAGCAGTTTTAAAAACACCCTGCATTTGCAACACGAAAATAGCCATGACTGAACTGACTTTTTTTTTCAAGCTAAATAGATGCAAATTATGGCGTTAAGTATTTTTTTTATTGTTGTTATTAAATACATGGCAAACCTATGCTCTGAAATATGCTGCATTATTTTGTTAGCTTGACAAAACATAATCCTGACCAGTTAATTACTCATATAGGCAAAATCATAACATGAAGACAACATAGTTCACAAAATTTTAGTGAAGGTTATATTGAGTTCAGAATTTGTTGGATAATGTGCAATAGATGACCCCAGCATATTTAATAATAAAATCAGCACAACCTATTGTTCAGTATAGCCTACATGCAACACAAATGACCATAATTAAGTACTTAAGAGTTATGCAAAGAGTCATTAGGATTTTTATTTACTGGGGTCTCAGTCAGATCTTCCTCTTGTATATGATGTTTTATTTGGGAATGTCACCAGAAAGCCAGTTCATCCTCCTGCTTCAGTCTGAATACAGAATCTCTCTGTACATTACTTTCACATGGAGCACATGGAGTTTTGAGATGACCTTGGCTCAGAGATGGGCTGTAAGTGTAAAAACTGTATATACATGATTTCTATATATTTATCCGAGAAACATCTAATGTCCTCAACGTGTCAATACGTCCAAGCTGAAATGTTTCTGAATGGAATGTTGTTCAGAATCTTGTTTTCTTAAAGTTTAATAAAAAGTTGTGTCAAACGCCTTTTTCGTTCCCTCAGTGCCTCCGAATGAACTGAATAACCTTAATTATTATTTGAGTCGCAACGACACCGTAACCATCATTATTACAGTCATAATAATAACAGCCGGTAATGTGAAATTAAGCTTAATAAATATTATCATTTACAAATAATAAAACTCACAATTAAACTTTTAAATTAAACGTGTATTATTATTATTATTTTTTGCATTGTAGTGTTGTACACCGATACATAAATATAACAAAAAGATACATTATTATACAGATACATATTAGAAATGTATATATATATATATAACACATGGCTAGTCTTTATTATTATTATTATTATTATTATTATTATTATTATTATTATTATTATTATTATTGTATTGCATTTTAATTAATTATTTATGTGACCTTAATTAATTTACACTTATCAGTTATAAAATATAAAGATGATAGTCATCAGATCTCACAAATCCGACTTTTAAAGTGTATTTAAGCAACTAATTATTATTATTATTACATGCAAAAAAACCAATAGTTATTATTACACTATTATTATTATTATTACTGTAATTAACGAATAAAATAATAATAATAATGATAATGATGATGATGATGATGATTATAATAATAATCAAAACATGACAAACGTCTCTCTCTCTCTCTCTCTCTCTCTCTCTCTCTCTCTCTCTCTCTCTCTCTCTCTCTCTCGTGTCGGGAACAGTTAGCGTCTCTCATTACGTAAAATTCGCATATAAACATGAACCCGAATAAAAAGGTCTGATAAT
>JBCNYG010000006.1:8102035-8119014 GCA_039654305.1 Porochilus rendahli | reverse complement strand
ATCTGTCCCCTCCTGTCAGGTCCGGCAGGATTGCATGGATTCCATAACACAAATCAACAGTAAATAAATAAATAAATCAGATGATCAAGAAGAGCTTTTTACCCATAAAACCTCCTCTTGGAAAAGCAAATTTGTTCGGCACAACACTGCAACCAGACTGCCGTTCTGCTTGCAATGATGCTGGACAGGACAGGTAAAAAAAAAAAAAAAAAAAAAGGAGATACTAATGCATGTCAAGGAGAAAATCTTGATGTCACACATACACACACACACACACACACACACATACACACACACACACACACTTAAACACATCTAATTTTCATAATAATTGCGGGCTAATAAGCGTTGATGCTGACTCAGACACCATATGTTCCAACTAAATATAACAGTACTTACAAACAAATATAATTATGAAACAAATAATTAATTTTGTGATAATGTTTGTTTAAATCATTAAATGCAGCAAAAATGTTCTTGGGGACATAGTGGCTTAGTGGCTGGCACGGTCACCTTACAGTGAGAAGGTTATGGACTCAAATCTTGGTTAGGGGCCTTCTTTTATGGAGTTTACGTGTTCTCCCTGGTACTTCGGTTTCCTCCCACAATCCAAATGTCCACTGGCTACTCTAATGTGTGTGTGTGAATGTGAATGGTTGTTTGTATCTATGTTAGCACTGCAATAGACTGGAAACATGTTCAGGGTGTACCCTGGCTCTTGCCCAAAGTCAGCAAGGATTGACTTCAGCTTCCCTTGCAACCCTGAGGTACAAGCAGTACAGATAATGTATGAATGGATGGATGAAAAATGTTGTCTTGTCCTTAGATCTCAAAGCATGAATACAGCAGCCACCTATAATAGTGGCTAGCTCGGTACACCTGACTAATATCTTTAAACTTCCAGTATAGGTTTAGAATATGCAACATCTAATCAGAACTATGCAGAGAGAAAGTTTCAAATATAGAAGTTCAAAATGTTTGATCATCACTTGCTTCATGTAGACCTCAAATAGTTCCAGAAAGTTCTCGGCAGGCAATATGAATATATAGAGTCAGAAATGTGAGACAAAAATACAGAAATGAGATGTTTGGTAATTAGTAGTCAATAAATCCTTTAATTTACAATATTTCTACAGCACACCAACTTGTGAATGTACTTATTATTTTTTTATGACTTTGCTTAAACCTAGTAATTTACTGGAGGAAAATCCAATAACATGCCTTAATGCTCATCCTAATTTGATTCAGATGTGCTGATTATATACGACTCAGTTCTTTAAATCTGTATTCTGCAACTTAACTAAGCTGCTATTCTTTGCTAGTAATGCCCACAATCTATGAGTCTTGAACCTTGAGGGCAGGGCCAAGGATCCACTACTGCAGTTACAAAAAAACTCACTGATTTTGATGTAATCGTTCCTATGCACCATCAACAATCAAGGTTGGGTTGCAAGGCACTGTCAAAAATTCTCATGGAAAAAGCAGTAGACAGGCACAAGTCAGGAGACTTCAAAGGCTTTATCAATCCCTAGGAGGGCAGTAAAGTCCATAAATAAGAAGTGGAGTGTGTTTAGTACAACTACCACCATTCAGATCTGGTCATCCCTCCAAATTGGTCACCATCCAGTTTGTCTAAGCATGAACAGTTCTATCAAAAATGAGTGGGCAAATATAGCATGGTCCAGATGCGCAGAGTTATTACAGAAATATTCCAACAGACTCATGCCTGTAATCAAAGCAAGAGATGGTATCACAAAGTACTGACTCAGGAGGGTAATTCTTTAACCAAAGTATCAAACTGCAAAGAAGGTCTTGCAATTCTATGTTGTATAATATAATAATAATTGCTCAGAGAGTTCTTACTCTCTGTATTTCCTTTATTTTACCTTCCAGTGTTGAACTCTGTTTACCATTGTGACTCTGACTTGGTTCTGTCAACAAACCCTCTCCCACAAAAATGCTTAATAATGTCCTGATCAAGTCCTGAATCAAGTCCTGAATTAGTTTCACCCAAATGAGGATGGGTTTATGAAGAAATGTTAAAAATCAAAACCAAATTTGTTCTACTATGTAAAGCTGCTTATGAACAATATCAATAGTAAAATGCTATACGAGTTCAAGTGAATTGAATTGAATTATGATTTATAGCTTTTCCACAAAGTATGACTTAGAGTTTGTGCAAAGATGTCACAAAATATGACCTTAAACTAAGAGTTTGCTTGCTGTTTAATGCCACTTGCAAATACATTACAAATGCTTTAAATATACAAACAATTAATTTCGTACAGTCAGGATCAATGCACATACAGTCTCCAATTCAGACATATCACTCATATGGAAACATCTGATAACCTCTGTAAAATATTTTCTGACCACATACTTCACTTTACTCTTGAAGATTGATTCTTCTGTGTAAATATCTATCTGTGCACTAGTTTCCAGTAGGAATACACAGTGAAGAGTTTGAAGAAAGACATTATTAATGGAAAGACCTCTGACTGGTCATCTGCAATGTCAATCAAATTACCTCTTTCTTTGACAGAAGCTGGTTCTTGGCATACTAAAGGCATCAGAGTCTTTAAAAAAAAACTAGAGTTCTGACTTGTTAGAAAAATATCCAATGTATGGTTCTCAGGGTGGAAACAGTGGGCCTTAAGGATCACTCAAACAAACAATGGGGGGAAAAAATCAATTTTGCTAGATTTCATTTGCAGCTAATTGACTGCCCTCATTAGCTTGTTAAATGAGCTATAAAAGAAAACAAATACAGCTTTAGGAGCAAGGCACAGTTACTATAAAATGTTATAAGTATATTGCAGGGTTCCATGCTATTTTTGAAAATACTTATCCATTTGGTGTTATGCACAGACATAATCTGCATGCAATGTAAGTTATTTTATCAAAACCAGCAAAAGAGTAACTAGACTAATTCTGACTGCAGTATTCCTTAGATCAGTTAATGTGATATGTTATCATACTGGGAATAAGCATGTTGTTCTTATACTGTCAACTGAATCCAACTTTTAGCAGCTCTATTTCATGGAGGATTTTTTTGCAGGGTAGGTTGCCAGGTCTTTCCCTAAGCCTCTACAGCACCTGGTATTCCCAGGCAGTCTCCCATCCAAGTACTAATCAGCTCCGACCTTGCTTAGCTTCCAAGATTAGATAGTATCGGAGATTCACAGGGCTCATGAGAGGAATAAGCATAAGGGATCAAATAAAATATGAATATTCTGTACTTTTTCTCTCATAACCACTTTCACAATTGAAAATCCAAAAACAACTGATGGAGAGTCCACTTTAAAATTGCCTAATGTTTAATAAAGTAACTCATGCGAAGTAAGGTTTCTGTGTACTGCGTGTTCACATTTTTAACAATCATTTTTAAATTAGTCAAGAAAGCTCAACTTGGCAGAACATTACAGAACATTATTTGGATATTAATGTAGCATAGCTGGGTTGTATGGTTTTGCAAGGCATGCAGCTTAGCATGGGCCTCCATGTGTTCTGACTTTAGGCAAACCAGACAAAGCAAAACCTTATCTGTATTTATCATCCTTGGGGGAATTCCCTTTGTTTGGTTAGTAATATTTTAAAGGGGGAAACAAAGCAACAATACCACCAAGTTGTAGAATGTTTGAAAATCACATAAAATTATTGCACTTTGCACTTTACTCTGACCATTTAAGGACTCCCACATGGGTAAATGTGGGTTTGTTTACTCAGATATGATTTATTTATATGAGGAATGTAACCGTGAAAATGATGGACTGCACATGGAGAAATGCTAAAGGCTAAGCCGCAGCCCTTTGTGTTTTCAAAGAATAATGAATTGCACACAAAAAAGCCAATAAAAAAAAATACATTTTGGAATATAAAACCCATGTTAAGATGTGGCATAGAATAAGGAACATAAACAGATCATTAAAATTGATGAAAGGAAAGGAAATGAAATGAAAAAGAAAAGAAGAACTGTGCCAGATGTGTGTATGAGGGAAAACCCCGACCACATTTTACTGTACTTAAGTATATTTCTGTCTTCATTTACAATTATGCACAAGTGATCAAATATCCATCGCAAAAAAACTCTCAGATGTCAACAGATTTCAATATGCTTTTTATAATTTTTCCAAAAAGGAATCACTCAATCACAGCTGTTTCTAATAAAATGCACAAGACCACTTAATCATTAAGAAATGTGACAGTATAATCTAACAGCATTATTTTAAATAATTTCATTATATAAATGATTGTCAAAGGACAATTATGAATCTATTATGGATTCAGATTGATTTTTCTACTAAATCAACAGTGTGATAATTTTTTAAATGCACAACTATCATTTAAGGTATCCAGCTAATACTAAAAATATATAAATTCCATACTCAATCTGGTTTAGCTTGGACTCTGAGAGGAAATTTATTAAAATCAGAACACAGGTAGATTACAGTATGCATTAATATGCCTAATGCTTTCTTTAAGTCCTCTGGACTTAAGTGTCTTTCCTAAACAATTACTTTTTTCACTAATAGATGGTAATCAAACATTTACATAAACTCCTGATGGACATGAATGTCATGGCAATATTATTGTTTTGATTATTTCTATGGGCGGCACGGGGACGCAGTTGTTAGCACGTCCAGCTCACAGCAAGAAGGCCTGGGTTCGATTCCCAGCTCGAACGTTTCTGTGTGGTGTTTGCCAGTTCTCCCAGGGCTTGCATGGGTTTCCTCCGAGTACTCTGGTATCCTAACACAGTTCAAAACCATGCACAGTAGGTTTATTGGCTGTCCCAAATCACCTTTAGGTGTGAATGTAAGTGTGAATGGTTGGGTGTGTTGTCTCTGCGATGACCTGGCTAGCTGTTCAGGGTGTATCCTGCCCTCACACAGCGTCAACTGAGATGGGCACCAGCAGTTCAGAAAATGAATGATTGAATGAATGGATTAGAAAATTAATGAATTGTTCTTTCTTTTGCAGGGCTAAATAATCTTTAACAGAAAAAAGAGAAAGAATTTGCTGTACAAAGCAGGGTCAAAATTATATATACATGCTATTCACCAATCAGCTGTAACAATATGTATAAACACTGATCAGCCTAACAATAAAACCACCTGCCTTTTATTGTGTATATCCTAATTACATTGCCAGAACGCCTCTAACCCTTCAGGGCATGGACTCCACAAAACCTCTGATTGCGTGCTGTGGTATCTGGCACTAAGCAGGTTCAAGGATTGGGTTTGTATGTCCATCACATCCCACAAATTGAGAATTTGGAGACCAGTTTTCCTCAAACCATTCATGGAAAATTTTTTTGCGATCTTTTTTGCAGTATGGCAGGTTGCATTATCCTGCTAAAGAGACTACTGCTATTTTTTTAAACCATTGCTGTTAAGGGTTGTTCTGGGTCTGCAAGACTAGGTAGAGAGTGAATTCTAAGGCCAAAGTTTCTCCACAGAGCTTCACATCCTTTTGCGATCTTTTCCTCCAAAAGTGAAGCACATGCACCCAGCTGTCTAATTCTGTTGCTCCCTGGCCTTGTTTTTATCCCAATCTGCAATGCACTGTGTTCTGAAAGCTTTCTATCATAACCAGCATTGCATTAACCCACAAGGTCTAGCATTCCTCACTTGTGTCAGAGAGTCCTATAGGTGCCCTTGAATCTCTTCCAGGTTCACCATTTGTCCCTCTTTGTATCACTTTTGAAGATGCTCTGACCCAATCATCTAGCTATGATAATTTGGCCCTTGCCAAAAAGTCCCTCAGATCCTTATACTCCATACACTTACCCATTTCCCTGCTTTCAAGATATGAACTTTAAACAAAATTATTGTTCAATATATTTTTTATTTGACAGATATTATACCTCATTAATTTGTTGCCTGACGTCCTAAATGTTGCACAATTATGGGTTTGTTCACAAGTTCTGTAGATTTATTACTACACCAAAACAGAATTGCAAAAATGAAAATAGAGGTCTATTCTTGCAGGAGTCATGCTTCCCCATATCTGTGTTGTGAATATTTTTACTGGAGGAGTGGTGGAAAGAATGGTAAACAACAGGGTTGCTTAGATATGTCTATTTTTTACACCCAACTGGGGAAGCTAAAAAAATACTCTATGGCAGCCAAACTCTTGTTTTATATAATAATAATAGCAAAAAATTAATGTTATACATTTCTACAAAACAAAAGCCAAGTGTGAGTGCAGACAGTCTGACTTTGAAGTGCAGAGCTATTAGAAGATATATTGTAAATTGGGAGAGAGAAAGGGGGATCATGGAATGGATTATGTCTGTACATCAGTTATGCATGTGTTCTCATGTGACCTTGTTTCCCACACAAAGGCTGAGAAAAGGAAGAAATCTATATCTCCCTTTAAAAATGCCTGAATTTTGGAGGGCTTATTTTAGGCTAATTTCCAGTGTCTTTTAGAGATGTATTTGCAGTGGACATTTTGCTGAACCCTGGCAACACTGGTTTATGATTAATCAGTCCTGTTACCTATAGAGAACCAAAGTACATAAATATTAGTATTTGTATGTAGTATATAAATGCCCTGTCCCTCAGAGCCCCATGCTCTAAAGTATTCAGTATAATTCAAAAACATTTGTAGCTCTTCAAGAAAACAGAATAACGTGTTCGTAGTTTTGCCCATCAACTGCTTTAACCTTTATAAATATTAAAAACATTTTTTTAAATAATTAAGATCAAACACCCGGGCCTTGCAAGGTCTTAAAATTATGTTTATATAACCCCAGGTGTACACGTACCAGATTTATGTCATGCGTAAACATGAGTCATCTGGAGAGGACATATCCCCGGCCTCCACATGTCAGAAAATATGAATTGCAGAAATCCAAATATATTAAAAGGTACAACTTGTAGAAGTAACTGCCAAGTTTGATGAAGAAATCTCAAATGGTTTCTGGGTTCTGGCCCAGAATCAAAATTATTTCAAAGACATAAACAGACACATGGATGGGTGCACAGACAAATGCACAGACAGACAGACATACTGAAGACTATATCCTGCCACATAATATTCTAGGGGATATACACCCGATGATTCAATAACTTGTATCCACCTTTAGTAGCAATAACATGAAGGAATGATTTTCTGTATGATGTTATAAGTCTCTCACATCATTGTGGGGGAATTTTTGCCCACTCTTCTTTACAAGATTGTTTTAGTTTACTTGAACACTAGAATCTTGATTGATGTATGTAAACGGAAGCATGTATGATTTGTATTTGTGCCTAGCTTTATTTTATTCAGAAGTTCACTAGATTGTTAGTTTAATATCTATATATTGTTATTATTGCCATTAATTTGAAATCGGACTTTCAAAAAGAGGAGGCTGCATTGTTATCAGCATGTTTCTGCCGTGCGATGGCCTGGCGAGCTGTCCAGGGTGTACTCTGCCCTCTCCCAGAGTCAGCTGTGATGGGCACCAGCCTCCCCGCGACCCTAATTATGGTTAAGCAGTTCAGAAAATGAATGAATGAATGAATGAACTTAAAATCGGAGATTCACGTCCGATTCTCACAATTTTGCACTCCCCTGCCACCTTTTCCATTTTACTGATGCAAAAGATCAAACAAATTTCAGCAGATTGCTATTTCAAAACTGTAAGTAAAAATAATACTGATTATTAAAAAAACGCATGTGCATTTATAACAGGAAAGTTTGGAAGGCTTGCTTTTCATTTTACTTAAGGTCCTTCCACAGAATTTCCTATCTACACATAAAACTATCGAACTGAATGAAGGTCTACTTTCGTTTTCATGACTTTAAATAGTACATTCAATGCGTTATTTGTGTAATTAATGTGTTGTACTCTTTTACAGAAAGAATTCAAATGAATACAAAAATACGAATTTTAAAATCAACAGACACTTCAACCTTGAAATTTGCATATTTCCACATAAAGCTTAATGAGATGTACCGAATGCTCCACATATTTTGAAAAGGAAATTCTCTCTCGGTGGGCCTTTGCTCTTACATTCTGCCTTCCCTCAGTCCTCAGGCAGAAAAACAAAACTGTACTCCCTCCCTCTTTGATCTGCTCTCTCATTTATTTTTATTTTATTTTATTTTCCCTTTTTTTAACAGTTCTCAAAATGTTCTTACAACAGTGGATCTCTCCAGCCTTTAGATCTCCCAGACAGGAGAATGTTTAAGAGGCAGCAGCTGCAGGAAGTCTGCATTCCTTAAATATAATTTTTCCCCTCACCTGGCATCATTTTATCCTGAACTTGGGTCACTAGCTTTCATTAGACATACGTGCATGTCTATGGAATCTCATTTGATAAGGTGCAGAGTTTTTAGAGACAATAAATGGGATAATTCCCCAGAGATGGCATGCTTTTTATTAAATTCACTTTACTTGAGTCAACAACAACACTTTTTGTGATGAATGATAGTTTATAAATCATTTGGAAAAGGAAATATCTCAGTGTAAATTATACTGAAAGTCTATAATATTTTGCAGGTCCTTAACAATTGCATATAGATTTAACATTGGGGAAGCTGAAGCCAATCCCAGCTAACTTTGAATGGGAGGCTGTGTACATCTAGAACAGGTCTTTGATCTATCACAGGACCAGCACAGGGACAAACAAACATTCACTTTCACAAATCAAAGGACCACACAGAGTAGCCACTTGTTCTGACATGTATGTCTTTCTCCAGAAACTGGAGAACTCAGAGGAAACTCACACAAGCATGGGAGGAACCCATAGAAAGGCCCTGAGCAACTGGCAGGTTTGAACGCAAAACCTTTCGGCTGTGAGCGGACAGAGCTGACCACTGCACCACTGTGCCACCTTTTCTTTTTTAACTATTTTATTATACTGGGATTTTCTTTTTTCGGTTTTCTGTTTTTCTTGTTACTTAAAAGCAAGATTATTTTTAAATGTCAGGATCCTTTACAACTCAGAAGATGTAAATGAAATCCCATAATATAATACAATAAATTCATGCAGGAAACAGTAAAAGTTGCATCAGTTTATCCATCTGAAATCCATCCATACTGTTAACAGCATTCCAGAACAGCAATATATCACAGATTCTGATAGTAGCAGGAGACCGCTCTTTAAAATTAATTAAAGTGAGCTATTAAACAAAAATCATTGATATGCTGAAGTTTTCTCTAATGAGAAAAATAATTAATGTTTATGGAATTAGGCTCCAGGGTCAGTATATTGTTACAGTCAGTGAGTTTTCTGACACTGGAGAATCTTCAAGAAGGAAGACTTCACATTTCACAGATTTTTGCTTGCATAATACAATGGGATTTGTTATAAAGATAACAAATTCAAAAGTTCAAAATAATTAATGATTAGAAAGTTACAGTGATATCAGTGGAATTACCCTAGGTTTACTCTGGGGCCTTGACGTCCACGATTCAAAAAAGCGTGGAGTTGGACGAATTATGACCACGTTTTGAGGAAGAATGCCATGCTTGGAGCATAAAAAAAGGAGGTAGGGTGTGTCCAAGAGTGGTCGTGTCTTATTCCTACCCTTTAAGTATGCCACTAGGGAGCCTGCATGACTCTTTTTGAGCAGTGCTAAAATAATTATATAATTCAGTGGTCATCATATCAATGTGGGCAACTTTAATGCGAAAAATACACGACGTGCAGTAAACGTGCATTTAATCCCTCGAAAATATTTTTCCAGCTACTGGATTTATATGTGGTTTCTCCCACAGATGGTTAGGGGAAATCTGAGTTTTTCCCCCAATTAGGCTACTTGCTTTTCACTGCTTTAGTTACATTCAACATCATTTTCTATACTACTTATCCACTGTGGCTTGCATATGATGCAATCCCAGCTGACATTGAGCAAGAGTCTGTCATAGGGCTAGCAAACCCATGAGAAATTTAGAGTACTGAGCTGACCAAATACGCATATCTTTGGGCTGTAGGAGGAAACCAGAGCACCTAGAGGAATCCTAAGCAAGCATGCACATAGAAACTCTACACAGAAAGGCTCAGACAACCAGCAGATTCAAACCTGGAATTTGCTTGCTGTGAAGTGAAAGTGTTTACCATTACACCACTACACTGCTTCAAAATGTATTAACAATGTAGTCAACTCTGACCAAATTAAGACTAAAAAATAATATTGTGACTTTAGTATAACAAGTGTAACCAAAGCAGATGTAAGAGAACACATCACTCTTTAACTATGATAAGATGCTAACAGGCACTATGTATGCATCTCTGTATACTCTAAGCAAGATCTTTCTTCAAAATACGGGATGAATTTTCACATTTCCAGACACTAAGTGTTAAACTCTAAAGGTGCCAGAATTACTAAGAAGAAGATCCCAATACAGAGTCATGACAGAAGGCTCAGGGCGAACTGCATGAATGATACAATATACTAGTTAAACCAATATTTAATAGCAAAAAACAGAAACATTTAGATTTTTAAGCAACCAGCTGTGTATGTTTATACAACTTTTACAAAATAAATACTTTCCCTCTACATTCTCTATCAGTTTTAGTTTTTTTAAACTATTGTTCCTGATATAAAAGAAAAACATCTAACAAATAAAAAGGCTTGCATGCACAAAAAAAATCAGAAAATTAAAATTAATTCTGGATCCAAAATTTAAGGGCGACGTCCTTGCCCAAGCCCCACCTCTGGTAGAAATTTCATATAAATCTGCACTAAACTTTGATGTAATCCTGAAAGCAAACACATAAACCAAAAGTAACAACAAATATACATACTGAAAAAATATATAGCCTCCTTGTTGGAGGTAATAAGCAGCTCCTCCATATCCTATTGGCTTGGTTGATGATAATGAAGTAAAACAAAATCAGTTTTTACAAAAATAAATTTGATGCAAAATAAAGCAACATCTACCAGAAGAAAATGCATCTGTTACATCCTATCACACTGAGTTGAGAGTTCAAAAAGAATTATTATTATTATTATTATTATTATTTTAGGCTTTTTAAACAGGCAAATTTTTAATTGGTCTGACTGCAGAAAAGTGTTTTTGTTTTTTTTTTCCAGGTGGTTCCCATATCACCATAGCAAGGGGTCAAATATCGTAAATGCTATGGCTACACTGTAGATGTTGGCTCCACTGTAAATGGTAAAGCCTGTGTGATGGGAGATGGTTTTAAATTTCTTCTTGCCTCTGCTTGTTGTTTAATTCAAGGAAGTGAGTTTTTGGAGACGTTTCTGAGATGTGCTTCCTTCCACAAAACCAAAGTTAACGCACTTGCAGAAATGAGCTAAACTAATGATTTTCAGTTATTTTCCTGCTTTGCCTTGCAGATTTTCCCTCCAATTCATCAGATTCAATTAATCAGTTCATTGAAAATAAAAATTGCATGAGCAGGGGAAAAAATGAAAACAATCCAAGTACATTTGTAGTTGAAAACAATAATAAATCTGATTGATGCAGCAAAGTAGTATAGTTACTCACTCACTCACTCACTCACTCGCTGAACCACTTTATCCTATTAGGGTTGGGGGAAGGCTGAAGCTTATCTCAGCCAACACTGGGCAAAGGCAGGGTACACTGTGAACAGCTCAACAGATCACCACAGGAGGAGTAGTATATTCCTCCTGAATATACAGATCATGCTGGCTGTGTTGACATGTCTGCCAACAGTACTGACCTATCTGCTTTTCCACAATATTTTTGGGCTCATGATGGTATGTTATGCAAAAACCAGTTGTTAGGATATCCGAATACTCTGTAGGCATTTAATGCTCATACCTGAATGAAGTACTAAATCCATGGTATGCAAAGTGTACCAAATTAGACAACACTATATTATGCCTCGATTCATAGCATTACCAGGTTGGATAAATTATCTACAACAACAAGTGTTTTTAAGAAATTGTTCTATGCCAGGCTGTAGTTCTACATTTTAAAACTGTTATTTGTTCCACTCTGAGCTATGCCTATATTTTGTGTCTTGGTCTTATCACAGTTTTTTCCTTAAGTGCACTTTTGGCAGTGGACTCTTTCTTTATCTGTTTTACTATTGCTACAATTTGCTTGCCTTGCATTTTCTCACTGTGCCACAAATTCGTGTCAGTGATTTGTCAGCTTCAGGCTGCGAAGAGCCTTCTACAGGAACAGAAAGGTGAAGTGAGGTCCCACATTTTATGACAGAAACAGCTGTAATCTCACCAGTGACTGGGAAAGTAGGGCAAAGATTATGGAATGGGAAAAGCTTTCTTTGAAATGATTATTGTACTTACTTAACACACTACTGTTAGTACCATGATGATAAATAATGCTAAATAATAAGTAATTCTTTAGTGACCATTTTCAGGCATATGGTAAATCTTTTCATTCATTCATTCATTTTCCGAACCGCTTATTCCCAACCAGGGTCGCAGGGAAGCTGGCGCCCATCTCAGCTGACTCCGGGCGAGGGCAGAGTACACCCTGGACAGCTCGCCAGGCCATCACAGATATGGTAAATCTGTGCTTCTAAAAGCACTGAAGTTATAAAATCAGTGCACTGAGCCAAGAATGGAACTGGGCCTGTGCAATAATTTCTCAGCTCCTCTGAGAATCATCTGAATGGGATAATAACTTGTATTCCCTTTTTATATCACATGAGAAATGCTAACCTGTTTGTGTCTCTTTGCACAGAATATATTTGCGAAGGCTGCTTAGAGATTTAGCAAATATTCAAAAGTCTCTCTGAAAGTCTTGCCGCCTTCTGTATGAAAGTAATCACACAGGCTTATAATTTTGCAGTAGTTTCCAATGTGCTAAATCCTTTTGCTGCAAACATACAGCACAAGCACTGACTGCCATGCTGTTAATTTAAAATGGTCGATGTTTACACCTCTGACATCATTCACACCACAGGTGCATCCTTCTGGCCAGAAGCTTCTCGCTGCTTATTGTAATGCTGCAATGAAAAAACATCTAATGAGGCCAATAGAGCAGGCAGTCTTTCTGGCCATTTATAAGCAGGTAAACCCATTTTAATGACATTTACATTTACAGCATTTGGCTTATCCAGTGTAACTTACATTTTGTTTTTTTTTATACAACTGAGCAGCTGAAGGTTAAAGGCCTTGCTCAAGGGCCAACAGTGGCAGATTGGTGGTACCTCAGCCTTCGTCAGTAACCCAGAGCCCTAATCACTTAATCACCACTGCAACAACAGTTAAAACAGCTGTAGGGTATTTCTGTGGAATAACAGCTGAAACTCATGCTTAACATCTTCTAACAAATCAATGACTCGATCAGCTGAATTAATCACTGGCCAAACCAGAGTTTCACTTTTTTGACTAAGAAAAGTGTAAGTTAAACACCACAAATATTTTACAAGAGCAAAGGAATTTTTGTGATGAATAAACAATGACTACAAGATCCTACACAAGTAGACTGATGAACGTATTGAACAAATTGGGTTCAGTGAGGACAGTATAACCCTCCTTAGCAGCACATCTGTTATCAAACTAAGACCCTGGATAAGCTTGCGGCATTTCTTCAAATGAGGGACTACATTAAAACTGATAGCTGTTAAACCTACCACAAATCTAGCATGTAATGTTAACTGTGACATCACATAGGCACTACATATAGAGAAAGCTATGAAGATAAATTGGTGCAGCATGGTAGCTTAGTGGTAAGTACTGTCACCTTACAGGAAGACGGGTTGAATGTTCAAATTTCAGCCAAGGGTGTTGGAGTCTGCATGTTATTTCTGTGCTTGGGTAGATTCCTCCAGGGGCTCTGGTTTTCTTCCACAGTCCAATGCACATGCACATTAAGTCAACAATAAATTACTTATGGGTGTGAATGAATGTTTGTTAGTGCCTGTGTTAGCCCAGCAATGGACCTAGACTGCTGACCCTGGGTGCACCCCACTTCTCGCCCAATGTCAGCTGGGATTGGGTCCCGCTTCCCGCACAACCCGTTATAGAATTTGAAGGGATAGATAATGAAGACTGCGATGGCCTGGCGAGCTGTTCAGGATGTACTCTGCCCTCGCCCAGAGTGGGCTGAGATGGGCGCCAGCCTCCCCGCGACCTTAATTAGGATTAAATTATTGATATATGATAAAATATATAACTAAAGGATTTATGTTTAGCTTTTTAGAACACAAGATTTCTGAATTCTTGAAACATATCTAAAATGTGTCTTCCCTACTGATTGACCTCATTCGATTAGTTTGTCAGTCTGTCTGCTTCTGCTCAGAAAAAGGTTTATGTTTATTGGATCTGCCTTCAGTTTGTTTTCCTACCCAGCCTGTGCCTTTGTCTGATTAAACGTAGTGCATCTGCATTTCAGTCCAGGCTTCCTCTGCTCTTCAGATACACATGACTTTATTTAATGATTTTATTTATGTGTTACTTATTTTGTGTGTCTACAGACATAAAACATATATATATCATATATACATATACAGTACATACATGTATCATATATATGTAATTATCTGCTCGCGATATGTCATTCACTCTGTTAAAATGCTGCACAGATACATATCAGCATCCTTTAACGTCGTACAAGCTGAAACTCCTACCCTCTTACTCCCTCTTAACCTTCCATCTGTTCTCTCTGAAGATATTTGCTGTTTAATTTGCTTATGGCATCCTTTGGTTTGGTTATTAGCAAACACTGTGGACAGAATGAAATATAGGGCATCAAAACTTACGCAGGTGTAAGGTTACAAGCAATTCTTTCTAACAGAAACAATGTTTGACACGTCTGGTGACATAAATAAGAAAAATAAATGAATAATGAAAATAAAAATAAGAAGTAATTTCAAGATAAAATAAACTCAATCTAATGACTGTTGGCTATTTAAAAAAAACCCTGAATGAAAACTATTATTTCTAGATGGCATGCAAATACATCATGGAAGATATGCTTTAGCAACAACACAGCAGTCTAATAGCGCTGTTGTGTTGTCTTACTATGCCACTTTTTCTTCCATTTCAGGAATGTCTAAATCAGTGATGGTACAGATATGATCCCGTTTGGCATGAGTCCAGTACAGTTCCTTGTCAAGCACACCTGATTCCAATCAGTGCACAGGACTCTCCATAAACCAGACTTAAAGGTGCCCATACACTTACAAGGCATATTAACCCTTAAACAGGCACAAGTGGAAAATAAACTGTAAAAAAAAAAAAAAAAGAAAAGTTATTCTTCTATTTAAGACCCAAGTAAGACATTTTAATTATTATTATTTTTAAATATCTTATATATTTTGGATTTTTATGAGTTGTATCTCCCAGTATACATTGCCTTATTAAGGTAATAAACAGCAAACATCTGTAGTGTCTCCTTGCGCACGTTGCATGTTTTAAACACGAAACACAGTGTTATTGCTTGGGGAAAAAATGGTATCGGCCACAATGTCTTTCTGAAACCATTCACTTACTCCTATATGCAAGTGTTAATGACCCCTGCAATGGGCATGATGATATTAGTAAACATTGCCATCTTTTTTAGTTCTTGAAATCATATGCTTTCTTCTGTTTCGTAACACTTGATTTCTGACTTTTGCAATTTCTATGAATCAGTGTTGTACTACTAAGTTATCACGCATGTGCAAGACAATTCTCCTGGTCAAGCGGTCTTCTTATTGTTGTAAACAGACACAGAACCAAAACAAGATGTAAAACCGGTGAATAAAAAAAGCTATTCATGAGCCCATGAGCTGGCGTTGTTTTGCTAGGAAATCTTTGTATTCATCCAAAATGAACTGATAATGGAAGACAAAACATATCCGCGATTCACAAGTGAATGGGCACCTTTAAAACTTTAAGAAAGATGTCACTGTGAAGGTCTGAAATACTCTGTATTTTTGTGTACCAAATCACTGGACATGACAAGTGTCAAAAGTAAACGTTAAAACCTTTCTGGCTTGGACATACTGATACAGAAGACATTAGAAACTGGTGTCTGCTAATTTTAGGTTAAAGGTCCTTTATGGCTAATATAATACTTTTGCTTACTAGAACAGTACTTTAACAGCAAGAAAGTTACAACTACAAATCCCAAGCTCTACTGCAACCTGAAATAAACAAGTTGGGGGGGGGGGGGGGCATGTGGCCATATTGCTTATCCCTGTGTTTCCTCCCCCTTATCTGTATTGTTAACACTTACTTCTCATATGTGAAACAAATTTACCAAGGGGCGTAGCAGCGATGTCGATTGTTCCCGTCTCTGTATCCTGAGAAATGTCCTTCACAAGGAAACAGGAGACAAGTGTTCACCTCCCCAGACCTTCACACGTGACTTTCAAGAGCCCTCATATTCCCTTCTCCAACAGAAAGTCTCCTCATTGACTGAGTGCCTTAACGCCCACTACAGCACCACCAGAGCAGGGGTCAATCCCATTGCAATTCCAGTCCAAGAGAACATAAGCACTGCCTTTGTACACATATGAGAATTTCTAATGGAATAAAAAAAGACATCTACATATTCTGCTTTATAGTTTTTAACACCAAAGTTACCACAAAGGCCATGTCAGCACTGAAGGTCCACCATGCAGCTATGCAGTACAGGAACAATGTTTGCTGGTTCTGCTATGATAACAATGTAATCCACATGACACCCCACGGGGGGACAACCCTATCCCATACTTCCTTTTAAACATCTGCAGTGGTTTCAACAGGAGAAGTAGGAAAGCCTGTTTTGTAAGACTATATTTGAATATTTGGGTTTTTTATTTATAATCATTACATAAGTAAGGAAAAAACATAACGTATAATCTGCTCAGACAAATATGATTGCAGAGCTTCTGCTTTTATGCCAGTGCTGCTGAATAGGTCAAAGATCCTTGCAACCCTAATATGATTAGACAGTTTGGCAAATGAGTGAGTGAATTTGATTCACTTTGTATTTCCACTACTTCTGTTAGATTTCTAATTAATATCACATTAAATGTCACAGAGATTCAGTGCATAAGTTAAGAAACACCTGAAATCCATATTTAGCGTAAGCACTGTCTTACGGAAAA
>JBCNYG010000006.1:8055376-8079863 GCA_039654305.1 Porochilus rendahli | reverse complement strand
AAGGAGGTGTGTTGGGGTTTCACCCTGTTTTCAGGGGTTGGGGGTGATGGGGAGATCGGTTCTTCTGGGGGGGGACACTACTCTATCGCAGGCTACCTTCCCAGTTTTTACTGGTACCCATTTTATATTTCTGGGTGGGCCACACTCGTGGTTAAGACCTTGCCCAGAGCACAGATGGGGTCGAACGGTAGGGATCATTTCTTAAGAAAGGTCAGATTTCTGCAAAATCATGATGCTCACGATATTCAGTTATCTGACAATGACCGGTCATATCGCAATGATTTATAAATATATTGCCCAGCCTTACACACAAGTGAGAGAATTTTTAAAGTAATTAATTTTAAAAAGGGATGAGCAGATATTTAGATTAGTTGATTTGTAGCGTTCAGTGCTCAATTCGAAACAATACAACCCTGTTGAAACTGGTGCACTAACATTATGCACTAACAGAAGATTGAGAAACGGCAGGTTTGATTTATTGTGTGTAATAGAACCATATTATTACTGTTGTTTATTGTCTTCATAATGACTTGACATTACTAACGACTCTTTAACATTGCAGGTCCTGTATTATTGCCCTGGTTTTAAAGATGTTGTTAAATCATTGTATCATTTATCCAAGAAAAAGGACACACCGAAAGAAGATGGCGCCAAAAGTGAAGAGGTTTGTGTTTCAGTTTGTGTTTCAGGATTTTATTTATGAGTCAGTGTTCATTCCAATGAAGTGCAATAATTATTACTGTGAATGTTTGAGTGAATACTAAAGTTAACCACTATGCCATTGTTTAACGTGAATAAGGAAATGAACAGTATTTGAATGTATTGTACGGTTTATTGATCTTTTAGAATTTAACATGAAATAAAAAAGCGTTTTAGCATGTGTTTTTTGTTTTGTTTTTTTACCTGTCCTGTCCAGCATCATAGCAAGCCAAATTTGCTTTTCCAAGGGAAAGTTTATGGGTATAAGGCTCCTCCTGATAATCTGATTCATTTATTTATTTACTGTTGATTTGTGTTACGGAATGTATATAATCTTGCTGGACTTGACTGGAGGGGACAGAAAAAGAAGACAGCACACAGAAGCAAAAGAGAAAGTGAAAGGAAGAAAAAGGAGACAAAAACACTATAGATATAAAGCAACGACCCTTCAAACCAAACTGTCACAAGACATTAAACTGCTACATTTGTACATAAATACACCAGCAAATTTCCTGCGGCTTTTACAGAAAAACAGAGCTGACAGCAATCAAGAGTTTGCTAAATAATAACAAAATTAAAGAGACATATCACAACCGTATCAAAAACCACCAAAGTACCGAATACACAGTCAGAGAAAGAAGGGAATAAACAAAATTTTTATTTTATTTTTTTTCTTTTCCTTTAGCATGTCTCTGATTGTTTTGTGTTAGGTGTTTATAGAGCAAAGTAATCTATCGTTGTTGCCAACATTGTGCAACATGACTAGACAGACATTTATTCTTGGGACATGAATGGCATACTTGATCATATCTTTGTGCAACAGTTTTAAAATTAGTTTTCTCTCCTTTCTCAGGGAGACTCATGTGAAGACCCAATATCTGTTCACATGGAGTTACTGCACAGCTTTCACAGTTTAATATCGTCAGTGGAGCAACTGCAGACCAGTTTCCTGTTTAATCCGGATAAATATAATGAAGGCGAGCTGGCCACGCCCCCACGCAGAATCCTCAATACTCTCAGGTACTACTTTACATTTACACTGCTGATTCTTGATGCGCCATAGGCTGGGGTGATAAAGTTATGTTAAGGTAATGTAATTATATTGTGATAGAAATTTCTGAGGATTGTCGTTTAAAGAGTACCGGTATTGGTCATCCTGACAGCACAATTCAAATACTGAATCTATTTGATCGTGAATGACAATAAAAAGCACCAAAGTGGGCAATTTGTGGTTCAGGGGCTGAACCAATATGGAACAACGATTTTTCCCCCCCAGAAATGACGTGACCTTGTAGGGCAGGATTGTCCAGCGCAAGTAAACAAGCAGCAAGCTTGCAAGTTTTAGGTGATAAAACTGTGCATACTAAAGGCTCTAACCTTTGACTGGTTCCTTTTGGTGAGGTGCTGCTCCCATCTGTTTCATTCTTTGACTTTTTGAAAGCTTGGGCTGTTAAAGTGGTCTTCACGGACTACTGAATTGCGTCCATGAGGAAATGTTTTCAGTGTGTGGTCTGTGCCCAAGTTAGTTATGTTTTCCGCAGTTTCTGCTTGTTGTATGCCTTACACTCCACCATTTTCCTGGCAACATAGCCCAGCACTGGCCAATAATGTTTTATCTTGTACTGGTGTCTGCTGCACACAGCCCAGCCAATAGGACAAAACACCAAATTTGCGTCACTACCAAGACTGGAACAGCCAGTAAAGAAGGTAACATGTTGCTGTGCATGCCCAGTAGTAGTATCGTGGCAGCACTCATCTATTCTTGATATGGGGCAAGGACTGACGTTGCCTGATGGAAGCGCTGATGTCATACCTTATTATTTTAAAGAGTTAATAATCCAAGTTCTCCCCAGGTACCCTTTAATGGACACGTTGTACGGTTCAGTACATTTAGTGTCCTAAGAATGTTTAAAATTCTCTGTGTACAGAGAATACATTACTGGTTACACAAGAACTAAAAATTTAAACATT
The DNA here is from genome assembly GCA_039654305.1 of Porochilus rendahli. NCBI lineage: Eukaryota > Metazoa > Chordata > Actinopteri > Siluriformes > Plotosidae > Porochilus > Porochilus rendahli. The sequence goes on along the minus strand of JBCNYG010000006.1, from coordinate 8,077,193 downwards.
TAATGCAAGAACGGCTCAAACCAATAACCTTAACTTTGCTTTGTGAACAAAATGGGGATACTCTAATTCAGTGGGCTACAAAATATCTTTTGAGGTTGCTTTTTCTGCAAGTACATTTTATTTGGTGCCATCTATATTGCACAGTCACCTCACAGCAAGTAGCGTTTCCTCGTTGACTTGGACTTTCTGTGTGGAGTTTGCAAGTTCTCATGTCTGCATTGGTTTCTCCGGGTAAATGAACAGGTTAATTTATCACAGGATTAAACTTGGACACAACCTAATGTGCATGTTTTTGGACTGTGTGAGGAAACCGGGATACCTGGAGAAAACCCACACATGAAACCCTACACAGAAACACTCAAGCACTCAAATGCTCGGGAATCAAACCCAGGACCTTTGCTGTAAGGTGGACGTGCTAACAACTACAATAGAATAACTAAAACTTTGTATCCGATTACATTTAAAGTAGTATTCACCATGATCAGTATATTTTTGTGCTTCGGAAAAAATAGATTGAAAGCGAGGCCATTGGTTTCTTTAGAACTGAAAATTTTGCTGTCATGACAACGTGTTGTCACAGTTTAAAACTCTATTGTGATACAGAATTTATGTATTTGAAATGGTCATGTAACCATAGTTTCTTTAATTGTAAAAAAAAATTAACGGATTATTTATGATCAGCACTTAAACTGTTTAAACTTTGTTTACATGCAGACAGCTGAATCCGATGTATGAGGGCTACCTGCAGCATGACGCGCAGGAGGTTCTACAGTGTATCCTCGCATATATTCAGGAAGCCTGTGACACTATTAAGAAAGACCTTGAGAGCAACACAGATGAAAAGCCAGCAGAAAGTGAGTGCATGACGAGAGGTGGGACAACTGATGGGATCAGCTCCCCCCAAGAAAAAGAAGAGAGCGCTGATGGACAGCTGAGTGGGAAAAGGAAGAGTGACACAGAAGTGGGCAATGTCAAGAAGAAACCCAAGTCTCAGAGCATTCCCAAAAAAGGTGATAATGAGAGCAGACCTTTTACCCGCTCAAAAAGGAAGGCTGGATCAGGCGTCAGTGATCAGGGGGACCTGGCGGAGAAGAACAAGGAGGAGAAAGAGGGAGGAAGTAATACGGAGGAAGAGAAGAGCGAAGAAACCGCAAAGGAGGTGACCAAAAGGAAGAAGAGGGCAAAAATGAGCTGGCTAAAGCAGCCCAGTATTTTCTCTAAATTCCGCAGCATGGGGCGAATCAGCTCTCACGTAGGAGATCGAACAGAGAACAAAGACCACGACATGAGTAGCAGTGGCTCGCAGGGCCAGGGTCAAGGCCCCCCTAAAAGTGACGACACCGCCCAAAACCCCACTGCACCAAAGACTGAAGGTAACTACACACTATACACTCTGTTTGACCCTGATGAAGCTTCGAATCTCATTTGATGAGTTAAACTCGTATCTAGTCTTATTGGTAGCTGCTGCTGCGGTGTGTTTATTGTGTAATTTAAGGTGGCAGCTCTTAATCTTTTCAGGAGCAGTTAGACTGGTGTGTGCATGATAATTTTTCATCTGTAATATTTGCTGAGTGCTCTATGGACTTGTGTAGCTGTTTTACACCACGCTTTCTCCCCCCCCTCAATATAAGCAGAACCCAGTGGTTTGGATATGCTGAAGCAGCTGTTCCAGGGTCAGTTGGTGCTGCGGACACGCTGCCTAGAGTGCGAGTGCTACACTGAGAGGCGAGAGGACTTCCAGGATATAAGTGTACCGGTGCAAGAGGACGAGACCAGCTGCCCAGAAGCCACTTCAGAGAGTGAGTGTTTTAAGATCGCCTTGATTTTTATGATTTAACCTTTAAACCCAAAGATCCTCGCCAATCCTTTTTTTGTGATTTATTTTTGCTTTTGTCAGTTTCTCCAGATCCTAAGCCAGAACAGAAGACTCTAAGGTGGGCCATCTCTCAGTTTGCATCAGTGGAGCGAATTGTCGGCCAGGATAAATATTTCTGTGAGACGTGTCATCATTACACTGAGGCGGAGAGGAGTCTTCTCTTCGACAAGACCCCTGATGTGGTCACCATTCACCTCAAGTGTTTTGCTGCCAGTGGCTCTGAGTGAGTTTCTTAAATCTCATTATTGTTCTTCCTGTGCTTTTCATGGGTTTCTTCCAGGTACTCTGGTTTCCTCTCACAGTCCAAAGAAATGCATGCTAGGCTAATTGTCTGTTCCAAAATGCCCATTTATGAGCATAGATGGTTTGTGTGTGTGTGTGTGATGGCTCGGCAATGGTCTGGTGAGTTGTTCAGGGTGTACCCTGCTTTTGCCCAGTGTCGGCTGAGACCCCAGGAGTGAGTGATAGTATGTAATTTCGGTATTAAGCAGGGTATATTTATATTTCCGAGTAAGGAAAATGGTGTAGATGCATGGGACTTGTTTTGAAGGGAGTTTGCTCCCTTCACGTTCACCCTTCAATCAAGGGGACTGTTCAATTCAGCGACATCCACCGAGCCTGATTACGTCGTTAATTATTTTTAGTACGAAAGCTCATTTTTGTTTTTTTATGGTTTATATTTCCATTTTTAAAGCGTGATATTGATGTCACCACCTCCCATCCATTTTGATTCAAGCATTATCAGATCAGCGGTTCCCATGTAGTATATACAATTTTTTTTTTTTTTTTTTTTTAGCAGTAGGTCTGACAGTCACGGCAAATGTTCTAAAACAGTAATCAAACTGGGTGGTAGAGCTCTACATCTTCCTGCTGCCGATTAAACCAGCACATCGCTGCATGTTTTATTCTTTAAGTAATTTACGACCATCTCTTTTGTACAGGTTGGACCCATATGCTGGACTGTCGAAGGTGAACACGCCTCTCCTCACTCCCCTCAAACTCTCCCTGGAGGAATGGAGCACACGCCCCTGTACTTCCTACCCGAAGCACCATTACAGGCTGTTCGCTGTAGTCATGCACAGCGGAGTTACCATCAGCAGTGGCCATTACACCACCTACATCCGCATGACGGACCTCCAGTGCACCAAGCTCGAGCCGCAGTCTCAGGAGGAGGGTCCGAAAGAAGAAGGGGGAGAGATGAAAGCACTAAAGAAGGAAGTGATTTCTCCAGCTGACTATGATGATGGTGAGGTGTCGTTCAGCCTGAACTCTAAAGTAAAGAACCTGACCAAGGGTACGAGTTTGTCGAACAAAGCTGGGGGAAAGAGGGCCACAGATGGGGTCAGTCTACTCGGAGGCCAGAGAAGCATCTCGAGCTACGACATCAGCACCAGCAAGCAGGCCCCTTCAGAGAAACCCACTTACACCAGCTCTCCGGCACAGAAGGACGTGGTGAAGAAGGAGAGGGATGAAGGAGACAGTGTGAAAGAAGAGAGTCAGGTGAGCCTGGAGACGGCCTTACAGAGCCTTCTGAACTATGAAGGGAAGTGGATGCTGTTTGATGATTCCGAGGTGAGGCTGTTCGAGGAAGAGGAGTTCCTACGTGCATGCTCTCCAGAGAGCTGTTCCACCTCCACACCCTACCTCCTCTTCTATAGGAAGGTCTCAGGAGCGATGAACTGAAATGATACCACTGGACCAGCCTTGAAGCTGCCTTAAGGTCTGAAGGAATACTCCAGGGATAAGGAACTGTCTGCTATGGAGGAAGAGCGCAGCATTTTCAAAGACAAGAATGTTGGCATGGCGACTATAGTGATGTAGTGGATGAGATCATACGTCCATTAGCATGTCAGCAGCCATACAAGTTGTGCTGTAGCAGGCGAAGTGTCCAGTGCTTTAAAAGTTTTTATCAATGGTCATCGATGTGTTTTAAATACAGATAGTGATTCTGGTTTAATTTTAAATGCTCAAGTATTCCTAAAACAGCTGATGACTATAAATATATATTTTTTGTATGCTGCATTGGTGCTTGTGTATATAATTTTTTCCCCTGTTCCTTTTGTCACAAATTTTCTTTTCTACTAATTTCCTTTTTCAGAGCTTGGCGTGGGTTTATCAGCTACTTTTCGAAGACCCTTACACAAAAACGCACCTTGGCACTATCTGTAGTGCACTTAATGTCCTGTGTCTTTGCTCTCAGAGAGTCTGAAACAAGTCAGGTAAACAGCAGACGCACTGTTTTTTTTTTTTGTGTTTTTTTTATAATTTTTTTTAAGAATACTCTTGTAAATTAAAATTTTATTCCCCATGTAAAGTTCATGATCTCCATGTAAATATGGTGCAGTTTCAACATGGTGTTTTCTGTTAAAAGCCACAACAGAAGTGAAGAAATGCAGTACGCACGTGGACGTGAGTACAGCTTCAACAGTTCAGGGTTTTATTATATCGTCTAGAGAACTGCAGTTTTTCTTTTTTCCCTATTTTACCTCGTTTGAGTGAAAATGGTTCCTCTGGGCCTTGTGCTTTAGAGCAAGCTGTTTTCAGCATATTTCTGAAATAAGCTATGTCTAGTGTCAGATGTGAGCATAGTTATAGAACAGGGAACTACGTGATGAAATGTATCTCAAAGTGAAAGCCATTACCTTTTAGCAATAACTAAAACTACAGACGTTTTCTTTTGCAGAAATGATCTGTCTTTGATTCCAGAGAAGACAAAAGATAATATTTAGGACACAATGCTGTACATGTAAATTCCTCTGAATGTTCTACATTGTGCCTTTTTGTAGATTTCCTCGCACACCCATTAAACACCAGCATATTAAAAGTCAACATTTGATCTTATTAATTAACCCATTTGTTTGACATTGTGCATTAAAATATTTATTTAGTAAAATATTCAAGGTAAACAAAAGCTACATAAAATTATTCAAATGTTTAAAACATTTCAATAATGTTAAACAAATGTAACCAAAAACATTCAGGGGCGGGGAATCCATGATAAATAATGGTACTTTTTTTTGTTGTTTTTTTTGCTTTTCATTCATGATTAAATAGTAAACTTTCAAAGTCGTACCATTTGTGATCAAATGCTTGAGGACACGGTAATAAAAAAGTGCACACAATATATTAAATAGAGTTTTGACACAGGCTGAAAGAGCGTAACAGGCCGTCTCTGTGAACTCATACAAAAGTGGAATGACACTACTGTTAACACTTAGTTTATCTTTCTCCTTTCTGGCAAAAAACACTGTTTCTTTGAAATATTTACAAGCAAATAAATAAAAACGCCATTCTTTTCATCATCCCGTCTTCCTCACATATCAAGCTTACGGAGGCTCATTCTGCTGAAGGAATCTCTGGAGAGAAAAGAAAGAATGAATATATAAGATTATGACAAATCTGTTTTGTAAATGCTTAACGGTTTGTATTAAACATCCTCAATTTCTACAAGTAAAGCAAAGTTAATCTGGTGTTCTACCTTGTCAGGCTGTCCGTTTGCTGCTTGGCAAATCAGCGAAACAAAAACGATATTCAGAAAGATGCAATTAGATCTTAATATCTGCAGACTAAATTCAGTAGAAAATATAACTAAGTGGAAAAGTTTCCCAGGCTGCCACACGGCAAACTCCAGGTTCTTTGACGTATTATATGTCTGATTAGATATCCACCACTTCCTTCCTTCAGTATGAAATCAAACCCTGGCTCGTCAGTGTAACGTTTCCTGTAAATGGCAGATAATGGTACGGGCTTGGCTGTGGAAGCTTAAAATTTTCTGTGCTCGACTCCTTTGCTCTCTGATCATGCTTCTTGTTTATTTAAACTCCAAATCTTTTGTTAAACTTCAACAATTTGCCATTTTTGAAACAGGCTTTACTTCCTTAACAGATAAGCTGAAGTTAAAAAGCTCAAACTGGCTACTCAGACATTGAATCTTTTTTAAATGGTTCACTCAAGTTTCACTTGAGAATAAAAGGCACCTGCCAACAGCCATGAATATACATAGATTTCCTTTTATCTCTGGGATTACACTGGGGCATGATATCTGTGATAAAAAAAAAAGTGTGGAGCTCCATGATCTCACGCTTAGAACACCCAAGATATGAACTTGAAGGAATCATCTTTCCAAGTTTATCAGGATACCCTGCAATGGCGCATCAAGGTCTGTAAAGTTCTACTATGATTCCCAAATATTACCATGATTGGCATCAAATTGTAATACATCTTAATGAGAGTCAAGAATTTTGCCAAGATGATCACGGGCATCATGCGCCAGTGTAAACCCAGGGAAAGAACTTCTTCAATCTACAATGGTCTAATCTTAGACTTTGTGCTTTCCTCAGCGAGTCTGAACTATTTGTAGGTTCAGTTGTCTAACCTGTGAGAGTTGACCTGGAGTACAGGTTTGTAGAGCTGTGGGATCTTCCGGTTAATGAGCGGCTGAAGCGCCTCCTTCAGCCGGTGGTAATTTCTCTCCAGCTCTCGCTGATACTCCTTTTGGTCTGGACCTATCAAACTCTTATTTTTGCGGAGAGCATCTTCACACCTAATAACAAACATAAGGATATCGGGTTTGCTAAAATTCCAAAAAATATATATAAAAAAAAATAATAATAATAATTATAAATGCATTCTCTATATAGAAAACAAAGTAGGATTCATGGCAGAAATTTAGTCTTTATACCTTTTGGTGAAGTCTTTAAAGCAGAGTCTTAGCTTGTTGTGGTGTCTGTAGAGTTTAGGATCACTTGGAATTTCAGACAGGAATACCTGAGCAACCTCAAGTGGACCCTGAATAAAATAAGTCAGAACAGTAGAGATTTTCGGTAAGGAATAAAGTGTGTGTTATAGGAAAATAAACAAGGATGTGACAGTAGGGTAGTCCTTATTGGTGGTAAAAAATTAAAGTTTATGTAAAATTGACGGGCGCCCAATAAATTGGTTACATTCAATATTAAAAAAATAATAATTTTGAGTGATGGAACTGAATTTGATAAGGAATGCCAATGAAATTATGCATTTCTGCTATCTAAGCATTAATCACCATAATGTTACAGATTTATAGAGCAAAATATCATGAAGTATTCTGCACCTCTCTATACATGGTACACAGGCCGCAGTACTTGCGTTTGTCATTGCTGATACAATCCTATCCATATTTAAATTACAGAACTGAATGAAAAATTCCAGAATGTTTATTTTACTTCTGTAGGATCAGAACTACATTATTCAGCCGCATTCTTACCAACGAGGCAATGGCATAGCAGTGCCTGAAACCTATGTAGTTTGGGAACTCGTCACGTTTGCAGGCATTCTTCCACTCCATGCCAGGCATTTATAGGAGAGGATCTTCAGAGCCTTTGAGCATAATTTAAAGGTAGAGTCTTACATAAAATATTTAGTCTACTTTTGTGACTAAATAAATCAAACCTTTCAGTCCCAACATTTATCATAGCTGTGTGTGTTGTGATATTTGAGTTCAATTTTGTGTTTCCCGGCTCCTTAATGCCCACAGCTGTCAAACAGACTCAACTAGGCCAAGTCAGGTCACGTGATACGTGAAACATCACACACTGGACTTGTGTGGAAGTGTAAACATGTCTGGTATGAATGAAAACAGTCCTCACATACAGAAAAAAAATTGACATGCATGCGTTGTGGAGGGCTAATGCTGCTCGCTCAAAAAAAACCTGGATTTCTTTCTTTCTTGTTGCCCGCTTTACACTTCAAACGTTCGAAAATAAGGACAACCCATTGTGTCAGGATGTGTAAATTGGCCCAAAATTAATTAGTGCTCTACCATCTTTCTTTTTCTAAAACCACATTATCTTTATATGATGCGCCAAAAATGCCACCTTTCCCTCATTTCTCGTGCGGGGAGACGGCCAGAGAGTTGACCCCTGGCACTTATCTCCATGGACTCTGTTCAACAATGACAGCTTCCTGCTACTCATCACTCCCTCAAAGTCACTTTAAATACACTGTACTGTGATCACGTACATCCCCAGGTTTCACAGATGTACAAAAAAAAAAATCACTGACTCTATGGTGATCACCTGATTGACGGTGGTACCCACAGACCCCTGCAACACCATCTGTAACATTTTGGCATCAGCTGGATCCTGGTGAGTGGCGAAAGCTAGTTCCTGTGTCTTCTTCTGCATGTCCTCAATGGCCACCTCAATGGGCATGGAGATGATCTGTATACAGTGAAGATGGGTAGAAAAAGAAAAAAATGAAACAAAAACCTATATGTGACCGAGTTGGACAGGGTCGGCAGCAGGGTTATACTCAGGCTGTACCTCCTCCTTGTGAATGATGTTGATGCGGGTTTTGATGTAGGGAAAGGCGTGGCTGGTGGTGAGAATGGTCTTGCGTTTATACTGCTCGTGCAAGTCTCCATGGGCGCGGCCATCCAACGTGAACGGCGTGCAGTAAACAAAGCGGCGCAGGTTGTAGTTTTTGTCAAAATACGTGATGCGGTCCTTCATCTCGTACGTGTCGAAGTACGGTTCCACGTACGTGATCTGAATGAAAGCCTGTAACAAATATCCGTCAGTTCACAGCTATGCTAGCACATGGGTATGAACAGTTTTGCAGTATATTCCACAGTTATTGACCCCTTCATGAAAATGGCGGGATAAAATATGCATGTAAACAAAAACACTTAATAATAATAAATTCTTGTTACAACTACTAAGAGTATTTACATTCAAAATAGTTGTAAAAGAGCCAAACATGATGGAATTGAGATTTAAAAACTGTAGAGTACAATATCCTGTCTAGTTAAAGACACAGAAATTTGAATCAGCAGTGGGATGTAAAGGTTGATGGAAAGTAGGGTAGGGATGGAAATCACCAGATACAATATCATGATACCTTGGGGCTGCTGCAATCTAAACTGTGATTCTGTAAGTATCACAAGTCTACAAATTTCCAGATTCGATATTATTATTATATTACTCTAATAAATTGCTGTCCACTCTATAATAATGCTACAGATACATGTACCTTATTTGGATCCAGTTTACATTTATCAACTGGATTCGAGTCCTTAATGACTTCAACTTGATCCTCCCCGAATCTCTCTCCATAGAAACCCTAAAAATGAGAATGAAGTCTATGAGACTGTGGAACACTGGTGCTCTCAAAATATATTTCCAACCAGTGACCTGATTATAAAGCAAATTCTTCCAAAAGTACACAGGAGAGTAACGAAAATATTCACAATCCTGACCATGAACCACCTTTTCTATTTCAATACTAAAATTTGTAGATATTGAAGTAAGAAAGACACAAAACAGGCTCTGTATAATTGGGCATTTAAAAGCAATTTCAAGAAAAATGTAATGACAGTTCTGACAACTGCATTTGCTCTGAACTTCAATTGAATTACATTCAGTATTAATTACATCGTGCTTTTTTACAGTTGAAATTGTTGCAAAGCAGCTTTACATAATAAACACTAATTTGGTAAAGAATCTAATGGATTTAAACATTACTCTATCAACCAAACACATATCTAATGAGAAATCCTTTGGCAACAGTGCCAAGGAAATCTTCCGTCCATGTAATAAGAGGACTGGGGTCATGCACCATGCTGCAGCCCATCAATCTCAAGAGATGTAACTGAAAGCACAAGAATACCGAACTCTGTAATGTTAGGAATAACTGTTAGCTAATGGTTAGGTTACTACGGTTCTTATTTTTGTGTGGTATTTTCACAAGAGTAAAGTCGATTTCACATCGACATCTTAGCAGCCTTCACATATTCGAACATGAAGCATTTATTCCTATTATTTCCTGTAATGGTGTAGTAAATATAAAGTTAGGTACAGTGGTTAGCACGTCTGCCTCACAGCAAGAAGGTTCAGGTTTGATTTTTATTTATGTGTGACGTTTGCATGTTCTCCTCGTGCTTGTATGGGTTCCTCCCTGGGACCCTAATAGGACTGAGCGGTTCAGCAAATGAATAAGTGAGAAATATAATGTACATAAATAATAAAAATTATTTTAATCATGTATTATTACTGCATAAGATCACATAATATTCTAAAAATCGTTTTTATATGCATAGGTCTATATTATAAATAACAAACGGTTAAAAAAAGAAACCCTGACAATGTGAACTTATAGGAACCGCACAGGTCATGTACCCATGAAAGGGAACACACAGAGGCACCCAGGCAAATACACAGAGATAACGGAGGGGCTCCCAGTGATTGTGTACCTCAAGCCGATGGGAGATTTCCGCCAGCTTGGTGATAGCCGGCTCTTTATACACAAACTCCTGCTCGTCCAAGTCGCCAAATTTAGAACCATAAAATCCAACTCTGAAGTAAGTACCAAACATCCGCTTTCCATCCTGCAACAAATTCAGCAAATAGAAATAAATCAATTTGGCACAATTCCGTCTATAGGCCTACAGCACACAGCTTTTTTAAACCTATCATCCTTATGATATAATAAGCTGAACTACAGTAACCCCTGGGCCAGTGGAAGGTGAACATGAATTAGAAGTTCATGTTGACTCGAAATCATCCGGCCTGCGAAACATGAAAGATAAACACGGTCAGGTAAATGAGTAATTCTACAAGTTACTGCTCTTTCAGAAGCTTATACACAGCGAGGCTTCCACACACAGCCAATCAGTCAGTAGAATGTAGCCCTGTGTACTGTATCATAAGAAATGTTCACAGGCAGTAGACATGAGAAGGTTTAGGATTAACCATCGGACGTTGAAGCGGTTAGTTCCTATACAGGCCTGCTTTATTCATTTTCAAAGTAGAGTCTTAAACTTTATATCATTAAGTATTATAAAATAATCTTTATGTAGTTACAAAGGCAGGCCCGAATACTTTTGGTATTTAACTCTAAATACTTAGGGAGCTGACCGTGATTACGTCTGATTGCACACCCTTAACCAACCCAATTTTGCACTTTAAAAAAGTGCTAATAAAATCGTTTGTTGTATTTTAACTTGTATGTTAAGTAGCTAAACTCTACTGGTTAAGTTGAAAAGATAAACAAATAAATAACAGCACATTTAATGAGCTTAAATTGTATCACTTTTAAAAATGTGCTAACTACACTGGGGTTAAAATAAAAATAAAGCTTCAGAAATTTTTTTAGGTATGTTTTCTTGTGTGGGTTTCCTCCGGGTACTCTGGTTTCCTCCCATAATCCAAAGACAACTGTAACTGGCTGTTTCAAATTGTCCCAAGGTCTGAGTGTGAGTGATTGTGCACATGTTGTCCTGTAATAGACTAATGAGCCTTTCAGGGTGTACACTGCCTTCACCCAGTGTCAGGTGAAATAGGAACCAGCCTCCCAGTGACCCCAGTCAGACTCATGCATGTCACTGTCCAGTTCATCCACCAATATGGCTTGAGCACAGTGTGCTGAACCTTAAAGAGTGTGCCGAGTACTAGTACAAGGAAGGAATCAGAGTACAGAGTCTGAATTAAGAATATCCGTGTAATATATACGGTTCATGCAAACTGAACCTTCAGACTGTTGCACTTGTGCACTCGGGGGGACGGTAAGTGTGGGAAGTGATGCTGGATGGGACAGATGGGGGACAAGGCACTGGGACAGCATGCTTAGGTGTTACAGATTTGCAGTGGAGTCAAAACAATAATATAATATACTTAAACAAAAACAGGGAAAAGGCCCAGGCAGTTTATCAAACACTCTACAGACAATATTTACAAAAGAAGATCGTTTTAGTTCAGGAAAGTAGCTTTCTGAAGTATTCTGTACGGTCATGTGAAAAAGAAAGCACCCTCTCTTAGTTCTATGGTTTTACATAGCAGGACATAATAAAAAAATATATTCTGGGCATTACAAGGTCTGAAAATGATGTAAATTTAAACTCTGGTGCAAAGCAAATCACAAAAGGTTTCGCCATGTCATTATATATTTACCAAACCCCAAGCCAAAAATGCAGATGCCACGTGTGAAAAAAATAAGTACACCCCATGATGTATGATTAAAATAAAATGTAAATATCAAACAGAAATTATATTCCTCCTAAAGAAGGTTTGAGGAGTTAATAAATCATGGGGTATACTCATGGGGGATAGGAATCAAACAACAACTCACGATTCACGATTCAATTGACGATTCGATTCAGAATCGATTCTCAATTCAAAAATGTTTGATTCATAACCATTACAAACAAAGGGAGCCAATTTCATGACTAACTACATTCTTCTATAAGCGAGGAACAACTCTTCTATAAGAAAGAAAGAGATTACATTACTAGACAAATGGTTTTGTAGATAAAAACTTGTTTTTAAAGATCGATTCTTGGACATTTGGTTCAATTCAGAATGCTAATGAATAAGAATCGCGATTCAGACGTGACTTGATTTTTTTATGGCACCCCACTACTTAGTATTTCCACACAACTCTTCTGCATTTTGGTTTCATGTTTGTTTAATAAAAAACAAAAGACATGACGGAATCTGTAGTGTTGTTTTACACCTGAAGTTAGACTCACATCATTTTAAGACGTAGAAAGGCCCAGATGTCCTTATATGTAAAAACATAGAATTGACAAAAGGTGTACTTGCTTTTTACGCACAACTGTATATACTGAACTACTCAGTATAATGAATATTGTACAGGGATTTCCCCCCACACTGACACACAGATATGAACATGACATTAATTAGTAGCAGTGTTGTAATTCTCACAGCATAATTTGTTTGTAATTTTAATTTTAATTGACTCTGAGTGACCCTAGTGATGAGAATGGTGCGAGAGATATGCGTGACGGTAAATACAAAATGGCTTATGCAGCTAACGTTTAGCCAGCTTGGCTTTCCTGTCGCCAGTTGGTTTCTGAACAAAAGAGAAATGTTTTCTGTGATTTCTGCACTTGTTGTTTGCGCAGCTCAGCACTGGCGGATAATTTATAATACACGGTGTCAGTGATGTAGCCCAGCCAATCCAACGAGTTCGTGTCACTACCAGGCTGGAACAGCCAATAAGAAGGACTGATGTTGCCGGGAGAAACAGCCGATATCCTATGTACTCTTTTTAAAGAGCTAGTAACACTAATTCACCACAGCTACCCTTTAATTTACAGACACAAACATAAAAATTTCATTATTACTATTCCGGTCTGAATTCCAGGACATTCATTTTGCTCCTGTTAATCAGATATTTCCAGTGGAGTAAGTCATAAACTCTAAATAGTCATAAAAATAAACAAACAAGTCATGCAACAAAAATTTGAATTAACAGCTATCTGGTTCCTTGCTCAGCTGTCTCACTATTAAAGCAACAGAAATAAAACCTTAAACTAGGAACTTACCACAAGACATTATAATTAAAGTGGGAAGAAGAAGGATCAGCAACCGGAGGGTAGGGGGATTAAAAAAAAAAATTTAAAAAGGAGAGAACAGAACAAATTTTAATCTGGGAACCATGAACTTGGGAAGACAAATAAAAACAGAAAGCAACAGCAATAATACTTCAAACTCAACTACTATATAAATAAATATATAGAGAATGCAAATGATCCCCAAAACATGCAGGATGCAGGGTGGAATGAGGGATCGGGGACAAAATGCAAGCAGGAAGGATTGAGTGAGTAAGGGACAGGATTTGGGAACAGTCCAACATCCTGTTAAATGAGGAGACAGTATCGTGCCAAACTGTCGAGGAGTCATGCAGAGAGACATGATGTATTGATAGCAATTCACACGCAAACAGAAAATCAATACTCAGGGGTCGATTTAGTTCGAAATAACAAATAATGGTCAGTGAAGAGAGAAAAATGTCCTGATGGACCACAGAGTAATCCTCGTGGTGACATTCTTCCACAGAAGAGGGAAAAAAAAGCATGAACAAAAGTTGTTTTTCAATAATAATTAAAAAAAAAATTGGAATTGTTCCTAATTTTCAGTGTTGCACGGACAGGCATAAATCGAACCCTGCGCTCAAGAATGACTGTAGTGAGGACACATCGATGCCAGTGCTAAAGAAAGACAAAGAGTGAGGGATATGAAAAAATGAAGTGACGCATTCATTGACAGCTTGTCATTAGTGTCACACACTGGCTCCATGCATGTGGACTGCTCATATGAGCAATGTTAACACTGCTTGTTCAAATAAAAAGAAAAGGGTGTGTGAGAGAGAGAGATAAAGAGAACAAGGAAAGGAAAAGAGAAAGGCAAAAAGCGTGGCATGTTTGCACGCCACAGATGGAGAGATGAAAGGAAAGACGGAGTACAAAAAGCACATCAAATAAAAAGGTTAATGGATCGATTTAACAGCAGAGAAAGAGAGCCAGGATCAATGCCCACCGCTTGCACATGTGGGTCAAGCATTAAGCATGAGGTTCACCACCTACCTCCCAGCCAGTGCTCTGTGTGACAGAAAGAATATAAGACAAATAAACACACACTCTCCATAATCCCAGAATGACTCCCTCACCACTATTGTTTTCCAGAGAACCTTCAGAACGCGGCATGCAGAACTCAGGGGTGGACAAGTCAACAGCTTAGAGGTTCAGGACGAGCAGATTTGGTGCCCAGACACTTCTTTAAAAGAAACTGTCATTATATCAAGTTGCCCAGAAAAAAGGGAAAACCCATCTTCCTATGAGTTTTGCAAACCGAATGTTTTCATTTCATTAACCATTTAATCATCTTTTCATCTCTACACAACAGAACACTGCCATAATACCCCGCTGATGTTCACTACAGTACCAGACCTGCCTAAGTTTTATTAAGGTCTAATCAAATTGCTTTAATCTTATACACTGCCCGGCCAAAAAAAAAGTTGCATACACGAATATGTCATTGTCCCGTCTTAAGCCTTGCTGACAGCACATAATCTTCATGCCATCGTTTCAACAAACTTGAGCAACAGAACATTTATGTCCATCCAGTGTTGGGTTCATTTCTCACCAATGTCTTAAATTGATGAGGGAAAAATTTAACCACTCTGGAAAGTCTTCTCCAGCACATCCTGGAAACAGGGTTAAGGTCAGGACTCTGGGGTGCCAATATATATGTGAAAATGATTCCTCATGCTCCCTGAACCACTCTGTCATTATATGCGTCCCCATTTTATATCTTTGTCATCAGGGAAGAAAAAGTTCACTGATGTGATAACCTGCTCATTCAGTACATTCAGCTCTCATCAGCTGACTTTATTTTATTGCCACATTAATGTTGCTGAGCCTCAACGGGACCAACAGGAGGAACAATACCATGAAGATTACATGCTGTGATCAAGGATAAATGCATTCCATGAAAATATTAGAGTGTGAGACTTGTGCGGGGAGTGTATTACGAATTAAACTCAGTTTATGTTCAAAATAGCTGTACATTGTTATGCCTTAAAAGAAGAATACAATGCTATAAAATGCAATAGGGTCGAGAAAAGGTTTTTAGGATTTAAATTTTTTTTCTTAGGGTGTCTATATTCCACTTCCAACAGCAGCATTAAAAGGTACAGTGTGTGTAACATTTAATTTAACATTTAATTCATCTATAATCATAAAAAAGTTTTTCGGAACCTTAGAATAAGCTGTTTACATATACATAGCGAACGAGTCCCCTCTTAAAGGGGCTTCCATCTTGCATCACCAAGTTTCTTCAGTAGTCCAGAACCATTAAGGCTTTCAAGGAAAGCGATCGGGAATGGAATTTTCCTTGGCTGCAATCTGGGGCCTCACCACTGTTTCACAATCTTACCTTTAAACATTAAGGTAGATTTTCTTCCATTGATTTGCAAATGTGCCCTTTGTGTTCTTGTTTTTAATATTACTCAGAGATTGGCATTGTTTCAGGCCAGAACCCTGCCAATAAGAGTGGTAACATGCTCGTGTTCAAAGACATAAGTATCCTGTAGAAAATCAAGTTTACTT
The DNA here is from genome assembly GCA_039654305.1 of Porochilus rendahli. NCBI lineage: Eukaryota > Metazoa > Chordata > Actinopteri > Siluriformes > Plotosidae > Porochilus > Porochilus rendahli. The sequence continues at coordinate 8,061,432 of JBCNYG010000006.1, read as the reverse complement.
TGGAGAAACCCGTGCACATGTCCGCTTCCTTGTGCAGTTGGGTCCATCCCATGCATGATATATCTACTGATCATTAGCTAATTACATACTTTTTGAGATGCCAAAACTTTTGGTCTTTTTGTTCAATCCAAAACATCCAACCACAATAAATGTTAAAGAAATTGATACCACTGGAGATCGAGAAATAAGCTGTTTCCCCAGATCAGCTCTCAGTTTTACCAGAATAAGTTTCAGAAACTCACCACCTGCAGCACTATGAGCATATGTGGCTATGTGCAGCGGTTTTAATTAGGCTGATTAAGAATAAATAAATAAGTAAATAAAAACTAGGCAGGTTAAACAATAATTACCTAACTGAGATCTTCACAAACAACAAAGACACACAGAAAAACAACATTAAGCTCCCTTCACAAACAACCTGTGACTTTTTTGCCAAACAAAATACTGTACGTATGTTAGATAATGTATGTATGCTCAACATAACGTTGTGAAAATGTTGTAGGTTTAACATAGGGCAATAATAGGTCTATTGTAAAAAACCCACATGATTCTGAATGCATCAGATGAACCAATAAGCAATATAAAATTTGGTTGTCTATCGTAACACGATGGAATTATCCTTTGTACACCAGGTGAGTTTTGTATGACACGCCCATAACTGTCATAGGAGCTTTTCAATTTTCTGTCGAGTAGTTGTTGTATACCTGTTGTGACATATATTACAGGGGATTTAATAACATTAAACATTCCAACAAACATTAATGGTAAATAAGATCAATAGAGGATAAAGACTGGGGTTATATATTCATTGTATGTAAGTTTCATGTCTGTATTTCAATTTGCTCACAATTTTAGCCTAGCGAGGTTGGTTTCTGAGCAACCAAACCAAGTGAGTGGATGGACTCTCCTCGTCCTGAGTGTTTTAGCTAATAAACGTATCATTTGTCCACCCCTGCTAGTAACATATCATTTAGAACCCTGTAAGAGTTTCTGTATGGCATGCAAGACCTAATGAACGTCCATCTCCTCACGAGAAACCACGATTCTGTCCCAACACATGCAAAACCTCTTGCTTAGTCACTCTGGGGCTGAGTGTATTAACACCTGCTGTGTGTGCTGGTGAAACAGACAGGTATATGAATGTGCTTTGACAGTACGTCTCCATGCATGCACTGTTTAAACAGTGTACAAGTATGCAATATCCCTAACAAAATACACAGTGGTGGACTAATACACCATGCAAGAGATTATACAGAACATACCATGTCAACATGACAGTACAAACGTGTGCAAGTATAAGTGTGGAAATACGAGTGAATAAAGTTCATTTCCACACTGACGGCGATTACGACATGATGTTTTGATGATACTTGAAAGCAAGGTCCTGTTGTTTTTAACTGAAATGCTCAGCAAGTACAATGACCCTTTTAGTACAGGACAGCACTGCTGCCAAACAGCATGATGACTTGCCTGGTGAACTATTTTGCCAAAGGCCTCCTGCAGTTTACCATGAATGGTGGCCAGCTTCTTGGCATCCCTGTTAGCTTCATGAATAGGGATGAGCACCTTGTAAACTTCGTTCACTGCCTCGTACATGCCGGCCTGCAGACAGACAGTGAAAACACGCTTTCACTAAAACAAACAAGAACAAATGAGACCAGATTCAAAACCGTCAATATAGATATATAGGATAATGAATAATGTGCACCACATGGGTTACTGATTAGGAACATTCCTGGAGAGCATCCTGATCTTCATCTACTAGCATTACTTAAAAAATAAATAAATAATATTAAAATATCACACGTTTGAATTTAATAAACATATAATTAAGAGCCCTTGATTGGATAATTACTGCAGTCATGCAGAAAGTAGCTACTCATTTCTTAAACTATCATGTCAGTGGACGTTTTCTGTTACAGGATTGGGATTAAACAAGTGTGTAACCATAAGAAAACCATATGTTAATGAGACGAATCAGGCTAAAGGGCTTCATTGTTAAGGAGATTAAAAATCATACTATGGAGGAATGGAAAATGGTCATGTGATTTTATGAGTCCAGATTTACCCTATTCCAGACAGCTGCGAAGGCACAAATAGAGTAAACAGATTTTTGATTTTGTTTTTTAAACCGGGCAGAGTATTTATCCTGATTGTTACCTGCTTCTATTGTTATTTCAGGGCTCATGATACTACAGTGCACTTCCTCACCATAGAGAAGGAAGCAGCAGCCTGCTCCAACAACCCCACCAGCCCAGCCTCTGTGAAATATTTCCCTGAGCAGATACCCTCCTCATCCGGAGACACGACATCATCGGATACAGCAGATTCCTCCAGGACGTTGGATGAGATATTCTGTCACAGCACAAAGTGAAGGTCACAAACAGAACAATCTGTTGAAAGAAAGCTGGCATGCGGAAAGACCGCTCGGGTCAGATTAAGTACCTGGAAGGTGACGCAGCCCACAGGCAAGTACTTGCGATCCTCCAACATGCTGAGGTATTCAGCCACCAGGGCGGCGCTGTGGACCAGACACTGAGCCGCCTCTGCATGGTTATTCCTCTCCGAGTGCTTCCCTGCCATGTTCTGTAGCCAGGTCAACCTTAAATCTGGGGATGTCTGGTATCCCTTTGCAATTCTGTTAGATGAAAGTTTTTACATTTGAGCTTTGATCAGTGAGGTTTTTCGCATTCATTTGAAAATTTCATTACAGGTGAAACTCCCACAATTTGACGATTCTCCAAAGCAACAGACATTCAGTACAGAAATAAAGATTACAGAACGCCAGTAATCCAACCTGTACATCAGATCAATAAGCATCTCTGGATCCTCTTGATGTTCCTTCATCTTAACTGTGTCTGACAAAATCATATGCAGGTTAAACACCAGGTCCTGAACCTAAAACACACAAGAGCACATTCATTCCATGAATATTGTGACCCATGTCGTGCTTCATCATAAAGTTTTTAGATCTAAAGGAAAGCGTGAAGCAGAATCAAAATAATGTCTGGGTTATTCTCTCTTTCCCCACAGAATTTTCTCCTTGATTTAGTCATGGCCAATTCTCACCTATCAGACGTTTCTTCCCTCATTTCTTGACAGCTTGTCTGGAGTAGTGCACCACACTCAGAGAAAAACTATCCACCCACCATATGCATGGACCCACAGTCATCCATAGTTGCCTAGTATCACTGTAACTAACAGGGACGAGAGTGTATGCCATCCCTCCCTCCCTGACAGCCAAGTACACAATTAGCTTTCTTTGGCTAAGGCTCACGGTTTCAATACCGATCACCAGATTATGGGAAAGACTTATTTTGGGAGACCCTGGAACGTAATTGTAACATCACAATGAAAATATACAATTACTTTAGGGGTATCCAGCTTTGGAAAAAAATTAATTTTTTTTTTATTTCCAATAATATATATTTTTGGGGTCTTTGGGGTCAAACAGATGGCCAATTGAGTATCTGATACCTATTATTCTCTTTTTTCTGGCTACAAGCTTCAGAATCCAATTTTTTTTACTGGGTGAGTCACACCACCATGTGTAAACACTTTTATCTAATGATGTCCAACAGGAAAAACATCTGATTAGCATGATTAGCTGTATATTGAGAATAAAAAAGTACTACTATCTGTAGCAAAAACTTGGAGTGTAGCTTTCGACACTAGTTGAAAACTGACCTGGTCAGGGAATGTGGTCTCTCGGAGTTCCAGGTCCTCCTCAGCATAGGTCAGGATGGTTTTGAGGGAGCGCCTCAGGAACTCCTCGTTAAAGTTTTGAGACGTGCCGACCAGTGACGAGAGGGACATGGTCACCTGCATTTTCACTCGGGCAAAATTCTGCAGGAAACAGACGAGCTTCAGATCTTAGTTCAGTTTAGGCACAACGTTAAACTATTCCCACTCACTATGCACTCACATTTCCAATCTCAAAGTTCTGTCTCATCAGCAGGTAAAGCGAGGCACTGGCGTGTGACCTGATGGTGCCGATGCTGCTGCTGCAGTTCCTTAGCAGGCGCAGACACAGGTCAGCACATTGTTCCGTTTCCTCCTCAAACAACAACTCTGGGAACTAAAAGCACAGGAACCACCAAAGAGAAATCAGCATGCAGGACACAATTTAACCCATCATATGGTTCAGCATGACACCTGGGCTCACCTTCGAGACGAGAGCTCTCTGTGTGGCGAAGCAGTGCTGAAGGTAGAGGGCGCTCTGGTTGCATGCCATACTGTGAAGCAGGACTTTGAGGACGCCTCCCAGTATGCTCTCCTTTGATTCCGTCACAGATACAGTCTATACAGAGCATGTGCATTACTTTTAAAGATTACAGCTCACCGAATTGATACTGTAATATCTTTCTGTGCCTGAAATATTTACCTGAACTATGATCTCCAAAGTGTCAAGGATGATAAGATTGGCCTCAGTTGCCAGATTTCCGTCTATTAATGCCTCGTGTTCCAGCTCTGCCCTGGTTCTGAAAAAGCATGAAAAGAAAAAAGTTATATGCTGTGTGCAAAGAAAAAATATATGTCAAGGACCCCTTGAATGCCACATCATCCTGCACAATCATTCAAGGACATGTACACCGAGTAGGGATCACTATCTATAGACCCAGTGTCACTAAAATCAAAGTTATATTTATAACTCGCAAACATAATACAGATACAAAAGCCTGCCCAGGCATCTTCCACTGTAATCATATACAATGGGCTTAAAGGGAAGGAGATGTTTGAGGACTTGTATAGATTGATCTAAGCTTACAAACCTATCTAACAAGGCATCCTGGCTCCTCCTGCTGCGCTGATGGCTTTCCTTAAACCTGCTAAGCACACCGCTCATTCAAAACAAGCCATACACAAACGTCAACAGCAGAAAGGTTGCAACACAGCAAGAAGAGCGCCAGAGCCCAACCAAGCACCCCTAGCGAAGGAGGCGTCCATAAAAAGCACAACACCATTGGTGGACCGTGGACACAGGGATAGGATAGGTTAGGGTAAGATTTGCCAGGGGGAAAAAATAATCAATAGGCCAATACTATGCACATGTGAAAGCTGGACTGGGAGTCCAGCAGTTCACATTGGCTTTGAATAAATAAAGTGAGGTTAGTGATGCAGGTTAAGTACAGTGAGTGTAACACAGGAATGAAATCCAGCACATAGTCACTGCCGTTCCAAAAGCGTTAACAGCTAATAAAAGGAAATTGACACAAATATTTGACTTGGTCCACAACACTAAGGGAGATTCCTCACAATCTCATTACAAAGTTCCCCCAGGTCCTGAATGCACAATTTCTTTGTATAAAAGAACGACACCTCTTTCTTGAGTACTTGGGCTCAATATGAATCCACTCATTCCAACTACATTTCTCTGGAGCGCCTGGTGAAAACTTCTGCCATGCAGTGGCGTTAGCCTCTTGGGATGATTTTGAAAGATTTCAGAAAACTTGTAAAGCTAAATGTAAATGTAAAGCTGTGTCTATTTTGTCTAGTTTTAATATTCAAAATTAAAAAGGGTGCAAAGAAACAGGGTTTGGCATTGAAACTCTGTAGTGGTGGCTCACGGGTTAAGCCTCTGGGTTACTGATCCGAAGGTTGGCGGTTCAAGCTCCAGTAACACCAAGCTGCAACTGTTGGGTCCTTGAGCAAGGACCTTAACCCTCAATTGCTCAATTGTATAAAAATGATGAATGCAAGTCACTCTGGATTAGGGTGTCTGCCAAGTGCTATAAATGTAAACACATGGGCATGCTTAATGCAAGAGATATGCACATACTTTTTTGAAATTTCTTTTTTTTTCTTCTCCACACTCTGGAGGAAAATACTGTCATGATAATTACATCATGAATATAACGATTATATATGTGGAAAAAAGTGACAGTGTTACTGTTGCTGTCATTAAGGTTACAATTTGGGAATCAAAGCATATCCGTTTTAAATAACAGTGTTAACTTTACACCATAGCCATTTGGTAAGAGCAACTTTTTTTAAAGTATATAAATCAATGGTATATCACCTATTTTAGTCTAGTAATATTATATGTGCCATATATA
>JBCNYG010000006.1:8019891-8047868 GCA_039654305.1 Porochilus rendahli | reverse complement strand
AAATTATAAAGATATTAATATCAAAAAATATTACTTTGTAATTTATAGCTGAAAAATAAAAAGGACAAAAGGTTTGATTGGTCATACTTGTCCATCTTTTCACTGTTCTGGCGCCAGTGTGTCATGTCTTTTCTCCAGCGCAGGTTCTCTTGACTGCCGAACGCACTGCCTGATGGACTCCGTTCTGTAGGACAGAGAGAAGTTTCATAAAAAACACCGTTTTGATACATGGAGCTTTATTTTTTTCCAACCACAAGCATAATGTTGATATACACTATATTCGTTGAGTATAGCTCATTTGTGGTATGAAGTGAACATGTGAGCACTGATGGGGTGGACTGGATAACATGTCCAAAATCTGCCTATACAGCTGTATACAGCTGTTACTATTTCTCAAAAGAGACCTAAAGCAAATGCAATTTTAGACCCACAGCTCCCTGACCTTTCAAGTTTAAGCTTCAAGTCCAGTTGATGTACACTAATAATAATACAATTCAATACAAACAAGCTATCTGGGTGAACTACTGCATGAGAACTAAGATATCAAATAAGAATACGTAATTCAGTGGTGCCTACTGAACTTAGAGACATTTAAAACCAGTTAATTAATTTATGTAGAATTCATGTCGTATGTACAGGGTTGACGTGCATGCAAATTATTTAAATTATTTTTCTTGCTGTTAAGCTGAGTCACATAAAACAGACCAAACCTGACGGATTTTTAAACACACAAAAAAAATATTATTTAGATTAATAATAACGAACAGAAAACAACACAGACAATATATTGCCCTGAAACAAATTTACTCATAGGGGACGAAGAAACCTTACAAGATTAATAATATTGCAATGACATTATTTGTTGCCGAAAAAATTTCTGAAGTGTTTTAACTCTGAATTAGGTTACATTTAGATGTCAGATCAAACTGGTAATTATAATGACCTACAGACATTGTTAAGCCTCACACTTTATATATTTATATTAACATAAGATCGGAATAGTAGATTTCTAATTAACGAGAAGAGCGAGCACATGGAAATGTGGAGGGAAAATGCGAGGCTACCAATCACAGTTGATTGCATCAGCTCCATGTATAGTGATAGTTTTGAGGAGACTAATGCAAAAGTAGAAAGAGGCCTTAAATGTATCATTCTGACTGAAATATTATATTTAAATATAAAATAATTTATTTTAAACACGTTTAATGTCTTAAATTATTTTTTTTGTTTTTTATAAAGACAAGGACATGCATTAGGACAGTGTGGCGACCCATAAAAGGAGCAGCCAAAAGTGGAGATAAAAACAAGTAATTCATTGATATAAGAAAAAAAAAAAAAACCTTCTCCACTTTACATAATCAGATCTATTTATAATGAATGAATGACTGCATTACGTCTAACCCAACCTCTTTATTCCATGACATCACTCTTAGTCAGATTATCATCCACATTCATCTTCCACATTCATATTATTTTAAGTGTTATAATACGAAATCATCAGCACAAACCTAACTGTCCTCGGCTGCGTCGCACCATCTCCTGCCTAGCACCAATACTGCCAAGGATGGCCTCCTCCAGCTTGGCCTTCATATCCTTGGACTTCTTAAAGGTTAGACTGTTCATGCGCTCAAATGCCTTCTTTCCCTGCATGAATAAAAAATGGGCCTTTTTTGAGATGGATGAACAGAAAAAAATGGTTGTTGGTTAATTTAAATTTTCATTTAAATTTACACACAAACAATGCAAATTAAAAATCACATCCTGACTTTACATTTAAGATAAAAATGATTTAATGCTGCTGAAACATCACCTTGTACTCAAAGCAGGAGACACAGAGGTACAGCATGTCCAGCAGGCGGTTGAGCTGGGACACAGACAGATCAGTGAACCATTTCTGCAGTACCAGCTCGTCTGCGTTCTTCAGCACCCACAGCAGACAGATGAGCAGACTGCGACTGGACTCAGGAGAGAATGTGCCATGCTGACGGGTGGCCTGGTGATGAGACAGAGACAGTGTGCTGAAAATGTTGCTGATGCTTTGTGCTGTTTTTCTATACTGTCTGATGATTAACAAATTACTTAAGAGGAAATTAAACCCAAACTTAGCCAAAGCTTCCATGCGTAGTTTGTCAGTTTCTATTTAAATCAGGCTGTTGAATTTTTGTATAGAGTTGAAAAAACCCCCAGCAATTACTGTGCACACGGGGGGTGGGGTGTCACATGATCATCATCATGGATTTCATTTTCATATGAATGCATGGTGTGGTATTCTTTCCTTTAAATCTACGAATCCATGCTTTTTTTAATGTATGTAAATGGAATTAAGTATGAATTGTAGAATCTGAATCAGAATACTTCACTGATCCCGGAGGAAATTATAAAATATAAATGTAGACACACACACACACACACACACACACACATATATATATATATATATACATATACACACAGAGATATATATATGTGTGTGTGTGTGTGCGTGTGTGTGTGTGTGTATGAACATCTAATATTTGACAATTGTAATATACAGTATTATCAATATGATAAATAGTATAATGTAAATGTAGTGTAAAAGTGTATTGCAAAGATATTGTTGCTATATGGAGGAATTGTACAGTTAAATGGCTACAGGTAGGAACTAAAGACTGTGAAGAGACTGGGAGGTGTTGTTAAGTATTGTCTTTATTTTGGACAACATTCACTTCTCTGACACTACCGTCAGAGAGTCCAGCTCCATCCCCACAATGTCACTGGCCTTGCGGATCAGTTTGTTCAGTCTGTTTGCATTTGTGAACATTTAAAGCGATAAATATATCTAGAAGTGGATAGATTTATTTTTGTCAGTGGTTCACTCATTTATATCAGATTTTTTAGTGTAACATGTGTATAATGTTATTATTGCCATTAACATCCCTCATATGAACTGGGATTCATGTCCTATTCTCATGATTTTGCACTCTTGCAAGAGTGAAACAGGAGTCGTTTCAAAATGGTTAAGCAGATTGAAACTTAAAAATGTAAGTAAAAACAACATGAAAAATGAAAAATATATGTTCATGTGTAATAGGTGCATTTGAAAGGCTTGTCTTACATTTTACTTAAAGAATGTATTTTACTATGTTTACAGAAAAAAAAAAGAATTCCAGTATAGTTGAAGCTGAGTGTGAGAACCAAGCAGTTGAATTCATGCAATACGTAAACTGCTCTGTGATGACACATTTGTTTAACATTTTTGGAAGGAGTCTCCAGTGTCAAGACTTTGTAAGAGAGGTAAATAACTTGATAAAAATTATACATGATACAATTATGCTGAAAAATAATCAAAGATCAAGCAGAAAACAAATAGAATAAATAAGAATGAAAATCAGTCGTACGTAGCTTGTCTCTCAGACTCGCCTACATGACCTACCTGTGGGTTAAGCAGGAAGCTACTGGGCCGTGACATCTGAGGAACAGAGGTCCCTGCTATTGCCATGGCTACGCTCTGACTGATCATACTATTGCCCTCAGCTTCCTGCTCATCTACTCCAAGACGACCCCATTGGTTATGAGACTCTATAAGAAATGGAAACAAAACAAACAAAACCACATCCACAAATCAATAATTACTGCGTATACACATGTTGCACCATGATTTTTACATCCAGCTATTTAATCCAGTCAGAGTTACAGCTACATGAAAAATGATTGAAATCTGGCAACTTTCCAATAATATCCATCAATAATAGTAGAGAGTCAGCATCAACACATTGCATGCAATAAATAAGAAGCTTTTATTTGTACCTGTAAAGTCATGGAGCTGGGGAAGGGTCTCCATGACGATGCCAATGAGAGGTAGGTACAGCATGGCAACCCTGGCTTTAACCTCAGGGTCAGCATAGCGTGGGTCTGAGTCGTGACTGGACAGTAGGTTATGGACCACACTGATCACCTTCTTATGCAGGCCAAACATCCTACAGAAAAAGACATGTACTTGTTAGTCAACACAAACATTTTAAATGAACCAGGGTAAATTAACATAAGGTGAAACAACTAGTCAATAATGTTCTTTTTTTTTTTGTCTGGTTTTTTTTTTAGTTTTTAAAAAGATTTAAAACACTTTTTCAAGATTTGGAAAACCTGACTGCTTAAGCATTGGACAAAACCCTCTAGATTTCAAGCCTGCTTGGTAACTGGCTGTATTTTTACTGAAGCATGTTTACTTCTTGCTGCAGAGAGTATTTATTCTCAGCTTCGCTGTATGATGAGGTTGTCCCAAATATGAAAAAAATGAAACTTTCTTTGACTTGTACAATAAGCACAGGTGTATCACTAGACCATATGGGGAATCTAAACACAAAATATCACAAAATCCGTATTCAGTAGTTTTAGTGGAATAGCTGGCATAAAAAAAAATAACATGGCAATCTTGTGGCCATACTGAATATGCAATATAAAGAAAAAAAAATTACCCAGATGCACAACTAGATTAGAGGGGAAACCTTTATGCAAACCATCATGTTAAAAGTTTTATTCAGTAGTTTTCTTAATTTAGCTGCCATAAAAATTCTGATCTAATCAGATAATAATAATCAGAAATAAAATACCTTTCTCTAAACCCAGGCCAACTGTCAAAATTTTACATCTTCAAATTTCAACCACTATACTCCGTAACGTCCAGAAAACAGCTTGAACAGTGTTTAAGTCACCCATCCACCCATTAGCTCTACCGTTCACCCGATACAGCCGAGGGAGAAGCTGGAAATAATCACAGCTAACTTCGGGTTAGAGGATGGAGTTCACAGTGTCAGTCAATGTCAGGACTTAAACAGACACAAGCAACCATTCACATGCACATTCACACCTCTGGGCAATTCAGAGTAACCGGATGACTGGGTACATGTCTTTGGATTGTGGGGAGAAAAAACAGAGGAAACCCACAAAAGCACAGGGAGAACATGCAAACTCTACACATAATTGCCTTTAGGCAAGATTTGAAGTATGAAACTTTTCACTGGGAGGCTGTTTTAGTAATGATTTTTTTGTGCTCTCATATTTTCATTAGTACAGGTCTGGGAATAATTTATTACGTACATGTTGACAGATAAACGGGACAGGATGTGAAACATAGTGATGAAGTGAGACATGGGGAGACAAGACACACACCAGTGTACTGACCCATCAGCCTCTGGGTCCAGTATAACAGCGAGTTCAGTTAGAACCAAACCAGCCAGGTAGTGCTGCTCTCTGAAGGGTACTGACAACTCAAACATATTTGCAATCTTTTGGTCCTGCACATGCGTGGAGAAGCCAGAGCTCTGAGAGAGATGAGAGAGAAATGTAGCAGTTAAATAATGTTATCATCACGGTTGGTACACTAGCAGTGTCGTGCATGACTACTGGCAATGACGAAAAGTAATACGCTAATGATCGGTTTGTTGGTGTGTTACCTGTGAGGTGGCGGAGGAGACAGAGGGAGAGGGGGAGGCTGGAGGAGTGAGCAGGCTGCAGGGAAGGTTTAGCGTGACGTAATGCTCATGGCTACACACGATCCGGAGGAAGTCGAGCCTCAGAGACTCCAGCGTGGGGTTCTGGAGAGCATAGAGCTTTGTGGAAACCTGGTGGGGAAAGAGACTCACGGTCACTAAAAACCCGAAAACGGCAATAATCAACAGGAAGTTGTGATGTTTAAGAAACATTTCCAATTGCTTTTCCATTTAAGTGATTACTGTGAATCAGCACTGGAGACAGTACGTGAAGCAATTCGTCGCTTGGTATGCCTCTGCAGTATACATTTCTAGTAAGTGTGCTAAAACTGTAACCCCTTCCTTTGATCTATGTCCTTAAAATGCATGAACAGGACGAAAATATAATGCACCACCATGGTGGGCGGAGGTATAATGAGGCATACCTGTTTCCAGTATGTCTTGATGAGGCTGAAGACGAAGCCCCTGTCCATGACAGAGAGCAGGTCATTAAGGAAGAAGGCCAGGCTTGTATTAAGCCTCTCCACCAACTCCAGATCCTGGTATAGCAGAAACAAAAATGTACACTGACTGCAAATAACTTTATGATTAAACCTTATGTAGTCACTTGGTTCTTTTAATTTAAGAGTACCCCATAAAAGTAATGTAAAGTAATAATTAATAATTATTCGCAAAAGGTGAGGCTGATGTCACTGTTGTTCCAGAGACAGAATGTCTAGAGGATTATTCGATTCAGTCACATCCGCCAAGCCTGAGGCGAAGAATTATTTTAGGATATACTTAAGAGTTTGCTCCCCCAGATCATTGGCTTTATTCAAGCTTTTTACAACTATTATGCTTTCTTGGATTTCAGCTTCACTGATCCTCATAAACCATTACACATGTCCATGAGTCAAGCATTCTAAATGTGGAATTTGATACAACTATTGCACAATTCCAACTAATTTCTATTAAGTTTGCCAAAGACAATACTGGCAGATTCCTATCTGTTACCTTCTGAAAGCGTGAGACGATGTCCCCTGCAATGGTGCTAACGAGAGCTGTGATGTCATCCATGAAGCGCTCAGGAAAACGGTTCTTTCTGGGAGACTCGAGTCGGTCAGTAAAGTACAGATGGTGGATTATACTTTTAACCTGAAAGGCAGCAGATTTAAGTTCACACAAAATTATTTAACAACAAGTAAATCAAGCAGTTTGTACCCCAATTAATATTATTAAAGAATATTCCAACCAAATGAAAACACAGCGCCAATAACCGGTAGAATACAAGTGAAATCTAACAAGCTATTTATTTATTACAATGTTTCAGCAGAACATTTGTGCGAGTTCTGATATTGAATTTTTGCATCTGGCCACCCATCTTTCACATCCGTCAATCCCGGGGCATGCAATTGTCCTCCCTCTTCTTTACCAGTAAAACAGAAAGAGTTAAATAGCACTTCAAAATAAAAATTTTTAATCATGGGAAAATTTACCAATTTTTTATAGGCCATTATATATTTATTATAGGCAATTTTTTTATGACAAAACAAGCAACAAATTTCTCACAACATTCTCATGAATTTCAAGACTGATGAAACCTTGTAGCTTGCTTAGACTTTAGACCTTATATATAATTTGAATGGAAACTATCAACACTCAGTTGATGTGATGGACCAAACACATATAAAGAACATCATATTCTCCTATGGCTGGGTGATATGGCCTAAAATAAAAAAATCTTAAATGTACGATTGTGAGATTTTTTTCAAGCAAGAACATTTTTCAAAATGTTTTTATTTTAATAACATTCACAGGGAAGAACACACACAAAAAAAATCCTAACTGGTTTAGAACCGGAACTGTGCCGCTCAGTAGCTACTCGCTGCACTTTCTCTTTCAGGATCAATAAAATGCAAACTCAAATGAACAAATTCGAATTATAAACCTAAAATGGAATACCAAGACATTGGGTGCTTCTGTAATTTACTTTAAAGGGTTTATTTATTTAGCTAGCAAGGAAAGGCTTGAGACATGGCAAGTACCATGTGAAGTGCTGTATAGATGGGGCGCTCACATTTCACAGAGCTAGTCCTGCTACTCGGGTGCAGGCATGTGTCTGAGACACTGAATTAAGTTTTTTGTGCTACTGCCTTAAGCTGCATCAGGTTTTAGACAAAGATTATGGCAAACAGTGGTTTGTGCTGTCACACTTTGTGCCGTTGGGTGCTGCTGACCCGAATGCTGCAATCATACTAATGTGTGAGCGGTGAGTATCGGAGCTTATAATGGAGCCTGAGGCAGGAAAGAGTCCTTGAAGTGCACCAGCGCAGCACAGAATTTACACAGCTACTGACATTAAAAAAAAATCAATAATCAAAAATTTGAATCTATACTCTACATGTTACTTTAAAATCCATAAGTCCTTATTTTACCCATTACGTTCATTCTTACCATGAGCTCAAAGAAGAACCAGGCCTGCTGAAGAGCTCCTTCTCTCACACTGCCACTGCTCACCACCCACTGTAGTGCCAGTTCCTCATGGAAGAGCTAAGGAGCACCAATAGAGCATCAAAACACCATCACCTACCATCTCTCCACCACAAACACACATCTCCAAGAAAGGACTAATAAACACACATTACGCTGTTACATCACTACTACAGGAAATTACACAATCCCTTTTGGTTGCTGCAAAAACAAAGCCATGGATTAATTCAGAACACAATATACATTCATACACATTTGGTTTTTCCAAACAGCAGGAGTGCTGTATCATTCCACCACCACACAGCATTCACAAGATAACACACAGCATCCCACAAGACCACAACTACCACACCAAACATCCAATCAAGAGCCACAGACAAGACATGGGCGGAAGAGGGAGTGGCGGTCAAGGAGGCGGCTGTGGCTCCTCCCCCACCATGTCGGGTCTCTACCTTTTTGGTCGGCAAGCGTCCTGTTAAAGTTTGCAAGAAACTGGCGCTCTCAGTGTGCGATGACATGCGATTGCCACTGCGCTCCATGGCCTATGGGTGGGGATGAATGGAAGGGTGACAACAGATTAGTGTGAAGGACAGGAGTGTGTGGTGCCATCTGCTAGTCAGATAGACACAACTACACGCACACATCCACGCACACACGCACAATGATAAAACAGAAAACAACACAGACTCTCCTACTGTATGCTAGCAAACTATAAAAACTATACAATAATAATAATTATTATTATTAATTAAATAAACAAAAAAAATACATTAAATAGTTAATGTATTTATAACACTGGACAAGAAAGATTTTGCTTTCTGAACAATTTTTAGAGCATTTTATGGGGTCTGGGCAGCTGAGCACCCAGGTCCATCAACAGTGAAGTGGCTGATGCTATTACAGGGTGCCTTTATGTCTCTCTTCTGGTTCCCTCTTTTTAGTTATGCTGTCATAGTCAGTCATCCCGGAGTCCCTGCTTGCACTCAGCACTAATAAACTCTCTCCTCTTTACCTATATGTGTTTTTGTTGAGGTACACATGCTACATCTGAGATATCTGATCCTGAAGCTACTGCTTTCTGAAGCCTGTGATCCAAGCCTAGATGACTCAATAAAAGATGCTCCCCAGTTATCCAGTCATCATCCCATAACATAGCCAGAATTCTGATCTGTAAAAACGCTACAGCAGAACAACTTGGGATAAGATTACAAGGATGGCCTCCTCTTCATCATGTAAAACTATGAGTTCTAATAACAATGGTGAAAGGTGGTACTATTTGAGACAAATGTTTTCAAGAATAAATCATGCTAAGATTAAGGAAGGCAGATTTGCTTGTGGGGCTAGAGAAATTAGCAAGGAATGCATTTAAGAATGCTGTTGAGTTTTCTTGTGAACTACAGAGCACCAAACTATACTGAGCTTACTAGCACAATACTTAAACGATACAGAGCTTTACAGACAGCTTCTGGTAGAAAATGAATTAACCCAAGGTCAGGCCTACTTCCGTACAGAGTACAGGATTCTGGGGTGCGTCATTCTATTTTCCTTATTGGGAAACATAGTTCATTAAAATAATGTTGTTAAGGCTCTTACAACAACGCTCAAAGCATCCTTTCATTTAATTTATGAATTGAATCGACACAAATTCCAAATTCCTACGTGACACAGCAAATCCTAATTAATTTTTTGGGTTCAAGCTTGTCACTGTCCATCCCACCTCTGGTCTTTATGGCCCTTCTTTCATGGGAAATTATAGTTTATCCCTGCCCCAAACAAGCCTAATTCACTAAATAAGTTGATGAAAATTCCATCCTGGATTTAATTGGAGGTATCAGAGCAGAGAAAACACAAATATTCAGGACAACAGGACCCCAACAGAATCAGGGTCGGGAACCTCTGGTATTTCAACATCAAAAATAAAAGTTCAGGATGCAAAACTTTTGAAATAAATTGTCCAGTGCAATGAATACATTAACAACAACAACAATAATAATCATTATAATAACAATAAAAACAAAAATTAAATGTAAAAGTAAATAACTACAATAAAAAAGAAAGAAAATAACTACATCTAAGATGATAGTACTGTTACTAAAACAGCACACTCAGATTTATACTCTGCAACAAAGAGGATCAAGAGTTATCATATACAGCATCAAATAATTTTCAGAAATTCTAGAGAACAAAAACTAAAGCACTAAGTATTTAACTGTAATTAACTACATTTTACAGGACAACACACTTAATTTGTCTTATTTTCGGTCGCTTTTTCGAACACACACACACACACAAGCACACACACGCACAGATTACATGCAGCATATCATGACATGCCGAGGTGAGAGAGAAAGCTGGATTAGTGCTTTCATGGCCATGCAGTGCTCAGAGTGTGATAAAAGCAATGTAGAGAGAAAAAGAAAGAGAACATAGATGGGAAATATTTAGCAGTGGAGACAAATGAAAGAAGAATGAAAAATATAATGCATGGAGGGAACCGCAGGAATTGTATGAACCTCTCAACCACTTTTATTGTAACTGCAGTAAATTAAGATCCAAAACCAACGCATCGACTCATGGATTTTGTCTGGCTGCAGATTAAAGCCTGATTTATGCTTCCTTATGAACATGTATTCCAAAGCCTTTAAAGTGCCAGACGATTTTAATTTCAAAGCCAAGCCTTATGGTCTAGCTACTCAACTCTGCAGTGATCTACCAGCAGGGGTTCTGTCTCAGACAACCTCGCGTCTTATCATCGCATCGATCTTACCTTACTGAAGCAGTACTAGGAAGTGGTTAATTAAAAGACTGAGTAGCTGAGGCCATGCTGTTTTGAGTTTTGGTTATATTGACATGTTTAGAGGCATGCCACATTTAAAGGTTCCTGCTGCGGTTGATACCATTTTGGAGGTTGTGTTTTGATTGTCATAATTTGGAAAAACTCTGCCATGGTAGGTCAGTGCTCTTTTATCATGACCTGCCATAGTAGGACACACTCATCATTCAGGGAGAAAATGATTATGTTTGATTAGTTGCTTAAGCAGCCTTGACATTAGAACAAATTGGCCGAACGTATGCTAGCATAAGGAGAATTTGTGGCTGAAGTTTGTTTTGATTTTGTTGTTATTCATTTTAATAAGTTTCCATACATTTTCGTTCGTGCCACTCTCAACTGTTTGTGCATGCATAAAAATTTTCAACGTATGCCAGGGAGCAGCCTGTGCACAGCGAGAAAGCTCTGTGGGAACGTCATGTAAGTAAGATTGTGACTAGTTACTAGTATGGCCTCATTCATCCACCCCAAACACGAGCAAGAAGTCTGCTTGGAAATGAACATCATCCACACTGCTGAGCTTGAATTCTTTCTTCTTGGCCCTGGGCTTGCCTGCCGGAGGATATGGACGCAGCCAAGATGGACTAGAAGAGACGCTTCTGTCAGAGGGTGGTGAAAAGTTGGTTCTGGGAGACCTGGATCTTGAGGTTTCTTGAGATGCAGTTGCTTCGGCAGGTGAAGGCGTGGGTGGTGGAGATGGAGCCTTTCATGTTTGCCTGAGGGACGGCTGCTTCTTCTGAGGGATCTGCTCCCCTGCCACCCCAGAACTTTTTGGGCATCTTAAGAATTTATTTAATCAGTGCACAAAGGTTTAATACCTGCATACAAACGTGACGTGATCAGTTTGTTAATAATACATTTTCAAACCATTATGACTTCCTTCCCTTCATTGTCAATTCGTCTGGAATTCTGTGCATATTTGGACTTTTGCATTTCGTTTATGTTTGTTTCTTCAATTCGTTAGTATGAAGGCTGCTTTAGGTTTTTGTAAGCAAAGAATGTTACGAAACTGAGGATTTACAATTTTTCGCTACACAATAAAGCAGTAATAAAGCTCAGATAATTTAGTACTAGGTTTTGTTTTGTTATTTTTAGTTAAAATTTCAGTTAAATCCTCATCTCAGTTGACGCAATGCCATTTTGTTTAACAGACAATTATTTTTTCCTAAACTACTTTTTAATATTCCACCAAAGATCCCCCAGATATCCTGAGACCATGAATGCTCAAAGGTTTTTTCCACACCTGCTCTCAGCAACATTTCAGATGAAGCATAAACCAGGTATCATGGATCCTTGATTAAATTCAAAGCAAGACTGACAGCGATTACTTTACATTTCTTTTTTTTCAAATTGAATCAGCCATTTTGCATTATTCTTGTATATCTGTAATAGATGTAGCCAAAAATCCTGAAACGGCCTTTTTGCTAAGTATGTTAACTTATTCTGACTTGAAGGACTAGCCTGGTAAAAGAGTTTCTGAACCTCAAAAGCATTTACTCTTGGTAACAAGGGTATTTTTTGTTTGTATAGATTACGAAAATCAGTGAAGACTATTTTTTAATAAAATGGAGCGCTTACAACAAGCGCTTATTTATAGGGGGGAACGCATACAAGAGTACACAGCTCGCAATAAGTCAAAGGCTTGTGAGAGTCAGTAGGCTTTCTACCAGGCTGGTGGTTGAGGGCTGTGCTGGATTTAACCTACAGGATCAGTGAATACCAAGCAGGAGTTGTTGGGTGAGAACATAAAAATAAGTAAATATATATATATATATATAAAAAAGGTGGGGGTGTGGTTGTTTGTGTATTGGACAGGTATGTGAAGTGATATGTTATGTTTTGTTTTTTAAGGGTTTGGATTATTCTTTTTTTTTCAATGACCTGCACAGTATCAGATGCCGAGCCCGGGCTGGTCCCCCAGGGGCCACTCTTGCAGCCCATGGTGTGCACCCAGGAGTTGGAGCGATCTAAGCCCTGCGAGCCAAGTGGGAGGGAAGCAAAAGTGTCACGGGCAGGAGCAAGCAAGCAAGGCAACAGTGACAGGTCAAAATTTACAGGTCAATGACATGGGTAAATAAACGGGATATACATCATAAAAAAAAAAAAAAAGTCAGTCATTCAGTTCAAGTCAGCACCTCAAACATCCGACAGAGTTTTATCAGAAAGTAGGTTAGGTTGGAATGGAAGTCATTAAACAGGATTACAGATTTAGTTTTGGAAAGAAAATTCAATTTCAAACATTGCAAGTGATCAATGCAGGAAAAGGAAGTTAGATCGTTGTCGTTTATGGCTGTGCGACCATAGTTTGCACTTCAAACACATTAAGCAAGCTGAATTTCATTGTGCATGTCTAATAAAACAAAACTAGAAACGTATGACAGCATTTGGAAAGTACCTTCACGTCATACACAGACCTAAGAAGCAGAGCATAAACACAAACTGGAGATCACACAGAATGAGACGAGTGTTTCTTTCCCTCCCAAAGAAAAATATTAACATCCACGTAATATAAACTAGATCTTATTTTTCTGACCTCAAACAACCTAGCTTTCTGCACAGAAAACAGGGTTCAAAAATATTTGGACAAAAATGTGCAATTTTTAGATTCTCTTCGTTCGTAGAATTTCCCATTTTCTTCGAGGTGAATGATACAGCGGCTATACAGATTAGATGTTCCAGCTGATGTTTGCTGTCCAAGCGCAGTATAGGGTTGAAGTGTAACGGCACGGGGAAATGCTGGCAGTTTAGTCAGCACTTCCGGAAGAATCAACTGCCTTCTGTGACGATACAGCATGCTGTGATTCATCCTCAGCAGGATTTAAGGTGAGTGAGGCGCAGCATTTCTAGTACGCTTGTTAATAAACTCCGCTCAAGCAGCCATAAAACGCCACTGGGGTAAGTTATGAACTGTGATGCCTACCAAATGAAATTCGTAAATCAATGTCACATGACGCTGTCAAATCAACGTTTAGACGGCTAATAAAAAAACGCAGGCAGTCGAGTAGGAGTAGAATAAATATAAAAATTGTGTTACATAGTGCATTAAATACTGGGATGTTACGCTGATCAGCTTACTCATCCAGATGCCTGACGGTGTCAACCTAAAATGCAGACCTTCCTACCTTAGTGCCGATAATGGAACGAACTTCATCATCTGGAGATGTCGGCGTGCCAGAGATGTCCGGGTTACTGTTGCTAAGGCTACGGGAGCGGTTCAGGTTGAGGCTGGCTGGTCTGATGGCAGAGCGAGCCATCGTGGCATAATGCACTGAACCACCTAGGCCCCCAGGACCTGTTGGCACAAATGCGTAAAAAAAGAAGTAAATTACAAGAATCCCTTCCCTATAAAACTACGCCTGTATCTTGCACTCAGATTTAGACCAAGTGATCTCTATTAGGCAGGTAAATCGGCCGTCGATACCGCGCTCCAGAATCGAACATTAATGTACAAGTGATAATCGAGCAATATCGAACAAAATAACACAAACATCTAACCTTCTAGAGTCGTTGGACGCGCCGGTGCGTTCAAATAACGTGACCGATATAATATATGACATAGCAGGAAAACGCAGTCTCGCCTGTTCTCTGTTTCAACTTGTCAGAAATAAAAAGCTAGAGCCTCCTTTTTATTCACAAATTCAGTTCTCACCTCATTAGATTTTATTTTCATATTTTTATTTTATGTTTTTCCTTTATATTTGGTTAATGTGATTAACAAGCTTATTTCTCCAAATTCAAATGGTGGACCACCAACGTCTGCAAAACTCATTCAGAAATAATTACGAGCGGCTCACTTTATTGATGTCACGCCACCACGCCCCTCTTCGCACACATACAAGATCTCATTTAAACCAAAATGGCGGCGTGACAAATACAAGGCGAATGCTAGTTCTAGGCACAAAAAAAGTGAAAAATGTCCTAAAATCTGACAGAATCTCACCATTATTTTCGGAAATTATCGGTGAGTAACTCATGAACCCAGAACTGCATGGCTATTTCAGACATACAGCTGAAATAATGACAAGGATTTCAGAGTTCCATAAGTTGAACGAATTCCAAGAAAGCTAACCAAGAAGAAATATGCGGCACTGGACACACACAGACAGAAAGGGGGTCCATCCTAATACTCAGTGCAGAGTTTAGATAAATCAGTTTGTGACTGTTTTTTGGGTCATATCAGAAATCCATCCCGTTGCCAATCAGGACCGGTTAATCCCCTCTCATTACCCCCCATACACTGCACAAGGAACAACGTCTGACATACAAAAAATTTGTCTAGACTGAAAAACCACATCAGTCAGAATTTGAGTTAAAAACCACACAGTGTACGCCCCGCCTAACACCAGCCTAACATTGAATATTCAATCAAGATTCAAGGCAAACTTTAATAAACCTTCCCCAGTACAGCTAAAAACATTTAACCCTCACATAGTTTTTGTCTTCGATGACGTAATTATTGCATAATGATCAGCAATTTGGTCTGTTTACATCGCACACATGACCTTGCGTTCAGATAAATTATTTGCCTCAGTCTTATCAATGGAAACCACTCAAGGTCAAACTCGAGGCCCTCAAGCCAAATCTGGCCCACCTACTTCTTTTATGTGGCCCGGAAGAGGTTTTAAAGAACATGATTATCAGACATTCTTTGCATCAACCATTACCACGAAACCTAATTAATCATCCTTCCACTTCACGGCAGCAACCCAAAATCTAATAAACAGCTAGTCATTCATGCCTTAAGAAAGACTGCAAGCTAGTTAACCGCTGTCAGAAAAGGAGAAGAGAAACTAATCCATCCATTATCTATCCAAACTAATAATTTTACCATGCAGATCACATATCACTTTTTAAAATGAATGTGACCCTTGGTGACCTAGAAAGTTTGACAGAGTACAAATTTTTTAAGATTAAAGTTTCTTAAGATCTTCTTACACAAGAACAAGACTCCATTAGCTTCACAACGTTGACCTCTGCTCGTAGTGCACAGACTGACCTGCTTCTGTAATGGCTCAAATATGTAAATATAAACTTTGAAACTCTTGATTTAGTTTGCTTTTTCATATACCTGTGTAGTATACACTAAAAGTGATATTTTCCAAAGGCTCGGTGGATGTGTGGAATTGAATAGCGATGCAGCAACATTCACCTCAACTTTGGTGAAAAATTATCCACCTCAAAGCTCAGGATTATTCCTGGATAGAATATGGAAGACAAAAACTCTAAAACCCTAGACATTCAACAAAATCATGAACACAAATACAAATAAATATGAAGGAAATGACAAGATATGCACTTCACTTTATTTTAAGCACTTCAATGATTAGATGACTGACCACAAACGAAAGGTAATTTTACAATTCACAACTAAGCACTGCAGCCCTCAACTATCAAAAATTTTTCCTCACTATTTATGCTGTTGTGAACCACATCTGAGAGTGAGTAGCAACCACCAAGACAGCAACACAAAGTTCCGCCACTCAACAGTCATGTTATTCGAGTGGAGCCTAGCTATCTTGTTTGCTATACATGTTCCTCCTCTCCCCATCCTACCAGAGAAGGCTAGAGAGAAAATGGCAGGCCACTTTTAAGATAAGAGACTTGCTCCTTGCTAAAAGCTGCTAAAGATGCAAATGTTTTTTTTGTTTTTTTTTATTAGAAACGGCATTTCTGGCACTTCCGGCTGAATCACACCAGCCATAATGTGCTTTCCTTCTTGGTTAACCACCCAGGGTCATGTTTGTTGTGATATCTGAAAATCTAAAAAAATATATATGTTTCTGCTTATACAGAGAGCGAGAGAGAGAAAGAGAGATAGACCGCTTGCCTGGGGACGGAGAGTTGGGATCCACGCTGGGCAGACGGAAGACGTAGTGAATGTAGGAAGAGAGAAGGCTGTTGCGGCCATGCATGTCTTGGCTGGTGTCCAAATATTTATGCAGACGGTTTACTATGGATGCCATTGCCTCAAAAGATGCCTGGCCAAGATTTACTGCAACATGAACAACACAGAAGAAGAGGGAAGACAAAGTCATATGCTGAAACAGTCCAGCACGATCTTAGACCAGCGAGTCAGACAGTGAGTGGTTACCAATCTGTCCGGCGATGACAGGCGGCCGCACCACTAGCTGCACCAGCTTGTCGAGCAGCAGATGGAGGAAACGCACCACTGGTTCCAGCTGAGAGGAGCTTAGAGCTGCTATGCTGCCTTTCAGCTCTGCTTCCAGGCTGTTCTCCATGATCCGCATGTCACCGATCCTCACTGGGAACATGTGCTCATCCAGAGCATGCACCAGTGCAAAGAACTTATCCAGATACTGATCCTGAGGGTGCAGAAGATTCAGCAGGGATCATTCCTAATCACAATACACAATAATCCAGTATGTAAGATCTAAGAGTACCTGGGTGTGGAGAGTGGACACGGCTACCACCTCAACGTTAAATACTCCTCTGTGATTATCCACCCATTTCATACCCGGAAGAGGGACCTAATAAAATGACATGGTGCGAAAGGAAAGGGACAATGATGGTCATTGAAGATAGACCATCACATTATCTTATCAGTGAATTACACATCAATCTCAATTAATAAGAATCACTTTGACAGCAGAATGAGGCAGCAATTTATACCATGCTCAATTCTGCATGGAAGCCTACTATACTGATATGAGCCTTACATCAGGAGAGAGGACAGAATAAGACTGTGGTGGTTTTTCCAGAGACACGGGCAGACAGAAGTGGCCTGTTCTAAGGCGTCCATTCTGCAGCATAGGGATCCACTGGAAGAAAATTAAGGGAGATCGATAGATTTTACTATCAAATGTTACAAATTTCTTTTACACAGTACAGACGTGCGTGCGGATGTGCGTACCGTGTATCCAACCGGTGTCTCCAGAGGAGTGTTCTGCTTCTGTTGGCAGCTGACATGGTAGAAGGTAAACAGGATGTGATGGTGGTCGTTCAGGGAGGCTGGCAGCTTAACTTTAACCTCATCGTGGAAATCCGGAGAGCTGGATAAGTGCACGGGCCGAACAAACAAGTGAGAAGAGAAACTGAACTGTGTACTCTACATGCCGTAAATTAGCATATTATTACAGGATGGGAAAATGAAAATAAGAACAAAACTACATTCATTCATCCCGAATTATTTGAGGAACAGCGTTTTAATATTAAGGACATGGGGAAGCTGAAGCCTATTTCAGCTGACAGGCGAAAGCAGGGTTCACCCTGAATAGCTCACCGGTCCATTGCAAGGCTAACACACATGAAACCATTCACACTAACACGCTGAAGTAATTTATAAAATCCAGGTAGCCTCAACAAGCTTTTGAAATTAAAAATAATAAACCACAAAAATATCTTTATAGTTTATTTTTCTTGTGTTTGTGTGTAGTATATAATAAAACTCTAAATGAGTAAAATATATACTGTTAGTGCTTAGGTCTTATTTAATTTAATAATTTAATAAAAATCACAAAATAATTATTCGCTAAATGTGGCTGTCGCTTAGTTAAATAGTCCTCTTCTGTTTGGGGGACTATTAAGCAACTTCCACCTTACCTTGAGCAAATAACTGCTAATTATAAGAGTATGTGTACACTTATGAATCCATATTATTTACAGCTTTGTATTTATTCACCCTCAAAAATTTTACGGTTTGTGACCTCAAATTTGTGTTATGAGTCACAATACAATAAATTATTTTTGTTTGGTCTCATTTAAAAAACATTTTAAATTGGACTGCAGTTACTCTGAAATAGTTCATGACATTTTTACCACTAAGTGTTTGATGCGGCGACAACTTGTAATATTTACGTTGTCACAACCAATAGCTTCCTGACTTTAATATCAATATATATAAAAAAATATATAAAAGTATTAAACCGAGTGACTGTGTTCTGTGGTCTGTGCTTGGGTATTAGGAATGAAAGATAACAGAGTCAGAAGGACAGAACAGAATATGTGGACACTGATTAAATCTCTCTCTCTCTTTTTTTTAAACAAGCAATGAAAACGGGCTTTTTGTGGAACTGACCGGTTGTGATAGACCACTGCAGTGTAGGCCTCTTTTGAAAACTCTCCACAGCTGGATTTACCAAAGATCACCTAAACAACCAGGATGGGAAAAAAAAGCAGTAAGTATGAATTGATTCAGTTTGTTACAGTTATACCTTACTATACCTAAGCTGACTGGTCAGAAGGTGCTGAAGGAGCTGTGGAATTTTTTTTTTACTGAAATTAAATGGATAGAAATAGATTGCAACAAGGACTTTTTGAACCGTTGAAGGACAAACCTTATTCCGAACTCAAAGCAAATTTGTTGCACGAACCTAATTCATCTCTACTATTCCTTATAAACCAAATTTGCATCTATATAAAAAATTATAGTTTCTTTGATAACCCCACTGATGACATTTATATCTTTTTTTCAAAATATATACAAATGAAACCATGAAAGTGCCCCTTTAAGTATCTATAAGAGTAGCTGTGACAGAAGTTTCAGTCATGTGACAAAAGAATATTTTATATAATGTTTATAAAGTATTACGCACTGAAATTAATTTCTATAGAAACAACTCATTCACATATAATATTTGATGTAAGCTCCATTTAATCTAACATTAATAATGGAACACACGTATGCTCTTACCTAAAATAGCTACCCATTCAATTGGTAATATGGAGGAGTTTCTGGTAAGGAGATGGCAGTGTCAGTAGCTGGCTTTCCAGGCCAGATTTTCATGAAACAAAAACGATGTTTTTCTCACTTTCTTATGAATGATTCCCAATTTTAAATATTACAACCAGAAAAAAGTATATGCTGTTTTGTAATCCTCAGAAAATAATTGTTGTACAAGTGGAATATAATGCTTTGGCATACACTCTAACTTCATCTGGCCACATCGTGGTATCCAGCTGCAGATTATTTTCCTGTAACATCACACCCTGTTGTCTTTTATTCACGATGTAACATATAAAGATGGAAATGCAGAATGATGTGAATTGTTTAAGTAAATACACATTCTAGTCAGCTTGTTTGTCATCACTTACAGGCATGGCATTGCTGGGGTCCTCGCCGTTCATAAACTGCACCTTCACTGTGATGTTACGAGCAGAACCCTGGCGGTTCGCAAAATTCAGACTCTGTGGGTTGACATACAGCAGGTTCCTAATAACCAAAGAAAAAGAAAGTAGGAGACATAAGACCAATACATTCAACATTTGACTTATTGAAAAATCTCATCAACACGTAAGAGATGACATAATGCAGCCCAGCATAAAGCAGAGCCACTATTATGTAAGGAATGTCCGGCTTTTTACACCCAGGCCTGGTGGCTCATCACAGCCAGAGCTTACCACAGCTTTTAAA
Organism: Porochilus rendahli; assembly: GCA_039654305.1. Taxonomy (NCBI): domain Eukaryota; kingdom Metazoa; phylum Chordata; class Actinopteri; order Siluriformes; family Plotosidae; genus Porochilus; species Porochilus rendahli. The sequence continues at coordinate 8,027,731 of JBCNYG010000006.1, read as the reverse complement.
GCTGCTGTTAAGACCACAACAATCAATTATTTCCGGCAAAAGCATGAAGTGTTTCAATCCTCCTATATTTATAACTATTTACAGTTTGTTGATAATTGTATTTTTTAAATATATTCAGATTATAAACTCTATCTATGAAATGTCACTGGTTCCTGTTATCACTTACAATATAGCAGCTGTAATCAAGCTGTCAAAAAAGAAAACAACTGCCAAAAAAGTACTATTTTTCCCTCTAGGTTCTGATGGAAGAGGCATAGAGATGAGCAAGCTGCTAAAAGCCTGGATGTTCTTCATAATTCCTGGCTGTAGCAACAAAACAAGTGACAACTAAAGCAAAAAAAAAAAAAGAAAAGACAAATACTGAATGATTTCAGAAAGCTACTATGAACAGGAGTAAAGTATTAAAGACGGTGAAACTAACAATGAGACTTTCTGCTCATTACCACCATACTACTCATCTACAATGAAGCTAGTTAGATAGTAAGCTACTTAGCTAACTTAATGTCAACAGTCACTAGCACACTAAATACCAGAAAAGTTCCATGCTGATGTCAATGACGCAGTGTAATTCTAATGTAAATTATTACAGGAACTTGAAACAAAGAAGAAACGTTTTCTCGGATTTAAAAAAAAAAAAGAAAAGACGACTTCAGGAATGGAAACTGACCAAAAACCAAAAATAGCCTCTGTGGTTAATGAGATGAAGGACAGTAAGATGCTTCAGCGCCGACCGCACAGGCATGTATGCACTGGCTGCCATATCACACAAACCACAATGACGTCAAGCTCATCCTCCTGGGAGCACAAGGGTCCTAAATATAATAAAATTGTCCGCAAAGTGCTCTTCTCTCATGCACTCACTGTCCCTCGCTCTCTCCTCATCTGATGCTGTGAACCCTGTGTTCCACTTTATTGCTTATCTCACGCTCTTCCTGATCTGTTGCTCTGGAAGCTTTAAATATGAAAGGAATGACTGTGATTATTATAGCTGTTTAAACAGCAGCCCGGAAACAAATTCTATATTTATCACAATCTGCTCTTCATGCTACATTCCGGGTGCCAGTCAGCTTTCTGCACCCCAATTTCCTCTAATGTAAAACACATTATTCTGTTTGGTTAGGTAGAGAGAGACTCTTACATAAGCTATAGCATAAGTTCACACACACACAGAGTGGTAGGGTGTTCGTTCAGTTTATGTATATGGATCAATAGGCAGACTGCAGATAGGGTCATTCGACATGGCCATGTGCGAGAGTTGGGGTCATTCTGTGTCAAGTTGTGCTCGACTAAGTGAGGAAATAAGAGAACATGTCTAAGCTAACACCTCTTCAAGACAGGCAGTGACTTCAATAAGCCATGAAAAAAAGCTAATTTCCTTTACCTGAAAATTACAGGAAGAACCTAAAATGATCCATTATGTAACATCAGGCTCATGGTGCACTACTTTACAGCAATGAGAAGTGTGAAAGGCAGCACTGAACACTGAAAGAAATTGATAAAATGACCATTTAAACGTAATTTAAAAAAAAATTATGGTCATCATATGGGAAAAGATTAAAGGAGGTATTCAGTGCGAAATCAGAAAATGGACAAATTAGAGCTCTGCAGAAAGGTAATATCATGGAAATGATGAATTAAATAGATTTTAGAACCGAGGTGTCATTTTCACTGAGGACCACATCACTAAATTTAAAGGAGATCGAGGGCCAAATAATCACTGAACATCTATTCTAAAAGTTCAACCGTGAAATCTGCATGGCAAAATGATTTGTATAGGCGTGTCCTCTTTTCCTTTATTCTCTTGCTTTTTCTGTCAACAGTGAAAGCCTAGCATGGAATCTGCCACCACCTAGTGGAAGAATTATGAATTAGGTTTCACGGTAATGGGCAATACAACGAATGTACGATAATCATATTCTTTGAAAGTGCCTGTGGGCCACATAAAATGAGTAGGGGGGCCAGATTTGAGATTGACACCTTAGTTCTAGATGCTCACTCAAATAACATAGAATAAAAGAGACATTTTGTACACCCTTTTAACTTGGGTACTTCACCCCCAAACACCACGCAAAAGTAGACTCTTTTTAATTATGTCTTTCGAAGCAGGTAAATAATAATGTGCTTGCTGAGTGCATTGTTTACCTGTTTTTCATTTTGGGGGTTCTCTGGACGCTGGATAAATAAAAGAGGCACTTTTATTGACAGTGGGTCTCCATCTTTTCTAAAGTACTGTCTCACCAAGCCCTTTCTAACTAGACCTAGCATGAATCTCTAGATCCTCAAATGGCTGAGAGAAGTTACTTTATTACAGCACCTACCTACACCATGCTGCAGATCAAGTACACAAGTGCACCATTCATGGCAGTAGTATTCATTAACGTCAGTGGACTCTTTCAGCAGGATAAATGTACCCAGAAGCTGTTTTCGGTCCATTTCCATTTCATAAGTAATACCAAAAGTTCCATTGTTACTTTGGAAATGGTACTTTTCCTACTTCTTCAACAGGATTTGCAAATAGACTATTTAAACATTAAAATAGGTGCCCTATATGACAATCAGCTACATGCAGTGAATGAGGCCTGCATCAGATAATGGAAGAGAACTGGTTAAAAAAAAAAAATGTATGTAGCGTGGAAAAAAATTAACTGCCGGTGTACCTCTGTAGACTGTAGGGATAGTTTTCATGATATCAGACACCTTTAACATTATGACTCTGTCCAGTAATGCCAATTCCCACCTGTCAAGAATTACCTTCCTATAAGCAGCAACCAGGGAGGGGTGAGAGCAAGGACTCGGTTCCTCCAAACCCACACTTTTTCAAGCTGCTGTGCATGAATATTCAGGGACAGGGTAACTCACTCTAAGGAAAAGCGCTATCTGTACCCTTCGGCACTCCATGATTGGCTGGTGATTGCTCCAAGTGACAGAAAGGTAAGCATATGTAGTCCTTTTCTCCCCTCAGAGCTCAGCAAATCAGCTCCTATCAACTCCCGTCCATGGATTGCTGCATGCATCAACCTGGATTCACAATCTCCAGAATAATGGCGGCCAATCGGAAGCACCAATCAGTATCTTTTCACATGGTTGTTCCCCTGTATTTTTACAGTGTTTAGCGGTTGCCAGCCTCATTCAGAAGCTCAAACCCAGAACCTTCCTGCTATGAGGCAGAAGTTCTAATCACTACACCACCTATATCAGTCTACAACAATCCAACCCTAATAGTATTTAGCAAACTTCAGCCTGGCTCTACTTTGTTTTTCACTGATTAAAAGTTTTGTTTCCAGCTTTGCATGATTTCAACCAGGCCACAGAAGAGCATGTTTCTAACAGTGCTTGCCGCGCACTTAGCCGCAGCTGCCATTTGCTATTCTTTTAGAAGACCACTTGATGCCATCCTACAATTGTTGAGGATCATTCAGGTTAGCTGAGAGTCATTTTCGCGCTCTGCCAGTCTATAACTTTGTTGTCTCCAGTGTCTGCTGCTTGACAGTATTCTTACGAACTGCTGCCTTTGAAGTTTTAAGGATGGAAGAAATCTGATGCTCACTATATCCCTCTGCCAGTAAAGCCAGAACTGAACTCTTCTTTTTCTCAATCAGTACCTTTTCTTTTTAACTTGTACACCTTGAAAAAAAATATTTTTAAATTCTCATTGAATTTAAGACATTTTCAGCATTGTTTACACCAACCTAACTGGTCCTACAGCAAAATAATAATCATAGCTACAGCAGTGGTATTCTTTTAATTCATTAAATAAGATTTGTTTCCAGTGATCGCCTATCGTGTGTTGGGGTTGTTAAGATACCTTATGCAAATAAATTTCATTATTGGTTCCCCTTTACTATAAAATTAAGAGACATTATATAACTGTTCACAGTGGCATTTGATGACTTATTGCACCCAGAGTTTTTACTCTTAATTAATGTACTAAATGCTCGACAGTCTCAAGCCGTTACTAGGTGCCACTTTGAGAATTACGAATTTAGGGAACACAGGTTTTACCAAGAAGTCTTTCTATTATGACACATGGGGACCTCTGTATTGGAGTAACATTTACATTCCTAATGACTTTGAGACTGCAACAACTCTCGGTGCACTTTGTCAAAGTTTCTCAAACAACCTTTACCATTTTTTTTATTAAAGAATCCTCTCTAAAACACATCAACTATCATTCTCTCTCTCTCTCTCTCTCTCTCTCTCTCTCTCTCACACACACACACACCTGCACAGTGGCTCTAGACTGGTAAAGTGCCGATTCAGCAGGCCATTAAATCAAGCCAAGAATGTAAATCATGCACTTTTATTATTAATTTTGAGTCGACATCCATCTCTGAAATGATGAGATCGACCAGGCAGATGATTCATTAGTGCTTCTGTGGTTATTACACTGTTCCCTGCTGCAGTAGAGCCACGGGGGTAGTTAGATAGATTATGGATGCAGGGTGATGGGTTTTGGTGGGCTATGAGGGGGTGGATGTGCATGCTGCTATAATTTGTTTGCTTTGAAGCAGCCTCTGGGGATGTTTTTTGCTTGATAGTTGGGGTCAGATGCAGCTGCATAACCTGTTTAATAATCAACAAATTCTCCCTCCCCTTCTTGTCCGGGTGTATAAATTGAAGGTCGCTTAGCTTTGCACTTGGTTGCACACACCACAAGGAGAGAGGAAAAGCTAGGGAAGCAAGGGAGAGTATCCATCTAAGATCAGAGAGTACTAGCTAGCTGCAAAGTCAGAATGAAGCTTATCTGCCTGTTTTTCCTCGGGAGCTTGTGCACCATTAAGGTGGCTGTTGGTTTGCAAACAGCCACAGAGCCGCCATTTCTTCAAAATCCGCAACCAACAGAAGCAAAGTCACGCTTCGCAATGCTGGACGACGTACGACTGCTGGCTAACGGTCTCCTTCAACTGGGCCAGAGCCTGCGAGAGTTTGTTCACAAGACCAAGGTGCAAATTAAAGATATCTTCCAGAAGCTGAACATCTTCGACCGGTCTTTCTACCAACTCTCTGTCGTGACCAGTGAAATCAAAGAGGAGGAAGAGGAACTCAAAAAGACGACCTCGTTCCTCAAGGCCAACAACGAGGAAATCCGGAACATGTCACTGGAGATCAACTTCAAGGTCAACGGCATTATTCAGGAACGTGACCAGCTTCAGAGTCAAGTCGGGAATCTGGAGGAAAAGATGCAAGGGCTAAGCCGAAAAATAGTGCCCTTAGAACAGCTCCAAGAGATCGCTTCTCTGAAGGTAGGTCTATCAGTTGTTAGGGAGGGGTGATAAATTGAGTAAATGCGGCAATCATTGTTTATTAAACCATAAACTGGCAAAGCCCTTCATATAAGAACTGAAATTTATCCTGCAGAATGTGATTGACACTCAAGAGAAGACAATCAAAGCCCTATTGAACTCTGTAAGAGAACAGCATGACCAGCTCAACTCTCAGAAAAACCAAATTAAAAGCTTGGAGGAGAAGGTAGGTGGAGAAAAAATGATCCAGAACTGATTGAAGCAGGTTATTTCCTTTGGATAACTGAGACTTACTTTCTCTTGCCACGTTTCCTTACAGATAAATTATGACACCCTTCAAGACACTGTTGAAAAGTTTGCAGAATCAAACTATGAAGCTCCAAACCTTCTTGCATATCTGACAAGTAACTCAACCAACTCGAGCACTGACACAAACGGTGAGTCCATTTGGCCAATGCTCTAATTAAAGGCTCACACTTTCGATCGTATCGGTTTCCTAATAACAAGTTTGTTCCAGATCTTCCGGCAGACTGCAGTGAAGTGTTCAATGGAGGTCAGAGGAAAAGTGGACTTTACCCAATCAGGCCCAATCAATCCGAGCCATTCATTGTGTACTGTGAGATCAACTCAGGTAAGAGAACTGTTCAACTGACACCAACAAGCAGAATATATTTCTTTACAACTATTAACCGTGTGTGCATTTCTTTTTTTTTAATGCAAACCAAATTTTTTTTCACATGAGCTTTCATTTGCTTTCTTTAAATAATGTTATTTTCCTAAATTATTGGCTTTGCAGAAAGAGCAGCCACAGTTATTCAGCGACGACTGGACGGTACAGTGGACTTTGATCAGACCTGGGAAAGATATGAACTTGGATTTGGAAACCTGGAGAGTAAGCAGCCCAATGCAGTGTTTAATATAATAATGTGGTTCTACAGTTAAAACTTGGCATGGAATGCTGAAAGAAATCTTACAAATCTAACAGATCAGGATCAGTCATGATCTATTCATGCCAAGTGTACACCTATAATAAGCGTCCATCAATATTGTTGGGCCAGACCTAGAATCTGAATTTGCAAAGTACACATTTTCAGGTTTCATTGAACCAAGCTTGTATTAGATAATCAAGCGTGCAAAAAATAAACACTGCTGTTAATATATTGCAGATGAATTTTGGCTTGGCTTGGCAAAGATCTACTCCATTGCCAAACAGGGGGACTATGTTCTCAGTATCGAGCTGGAGGACTGGAAAGATGACAAGCGATTTATTGAGTATATGTTCACTTTGGATGGTCCTGCATCTCATTACACTATCCATCTTACTCATCTGTCTGGAAACCTGCCCGATGCTATGAGTAACAACACTGGCATGATGTTTTCCACCAAAGATAAAGACAATGACAATCTTGAGGAGTCCAGCTGCGCTCACAACTATTCAGGTAGCAACACTAAAATTTATAGATTTTAAATTGTCCGATATGTATAGCTGTTTGGAAAACACTGGGCTGAACATTGCGGTAACTTGATTATTCCTTTTTCAGGTGGTTGGTGGTTTAATGCATGTGGAGGCACCAATCTGAATGGGCGCTACAACTGGATGAGGTCAAGAAATCGTACTCTGCGCAGGAAAGGGATTTACTGGAGACCTGGCAAGGGGAGTTCATACACCCTCAAATTCACAAAGATCTCGATTTGGCCGTTGAACCAGCTCCAGTGAACTTGGCTGATCAGCAACCTCTCGCAACTAATCAAAATGGCAGCAATGACTGTAGCCAACAAAAGCATCCCCTTTCTCTTTCATTCAGTCCAAAGGTGCTGACTTGTCATCAAAGCATGAGGCAACAGGAAGAGTTCATCAGTGGGTCCTTGAATTTCAATGTACAGATACTGCATGCTATGCTATGGCCTCAACTTTTTGAATTATGTAGAAAATCGCTCGTAGAGAGCTGAACGCACTTCTGGAGTACTGATAGTGAAATATTTTATGCTTAATGCATCCCATTTTAAAAACTATATCTTTGCAACTTTAACACCCATAGAAATCAAACTAATCTCTCCATGCATCCATGTTAAACCGTTTTCCTTTCCTTCTTTTTATACTGCATTTTAACTTAATACCATATTTAAACCGTGTTTATCTTTTGTGCTTGTCAAGAAACGTGAGCCTCTTTTATTTTACTGAGTCATATTGACTCCTATAGTATACACAACATATACAATTATACAGTAAATGTTTGTTTACAGATTTGTCCTGGAAAAACAGCAAGGTGCATGGTTTATATAACAAAATAAAAGAGTCCAACCAATAGCATTAGATTTTTGTCCTGAAATGCTCACTTCAATTCAATGGTAGATGCTGCACATAAACGAGTTAAAACTGTGTTTATTTGCTCATGAGGTGAACTTTACTTTGAGGAGGAATCTACTTACCATTTTTGAAAATGCCACTGATTTTGTAAGAGCCTGAGGTAATGCTCAAGTCCTTAGTCGATTTTCCGCAAGGTGCTCCGTAAGGTGCTCGATACAGTAAAGTAGAGCTAAATATGTGGTATAAGGAAAAACAAGAAGACTACAGTTTGCTCCCTACAGACTTGTTT
>JBCNYG010000006.1:8006962-8017791 GCA_039654305.1 Porochilus rendahli | reverse complement strand
ATATACATACACACACACACACACATTAAAATCTGATACTTTTATACAACATCTGCCTTATTTTTGTATAGACTTAGAATTTGTCATTTAGATTTACATCAAAATGAGATTTTGATGCAATGGCTCAGAGAACAACAGGAATAAGAAAAATATCAATAAAATAAAAATGTATAAATATACTATAAAAATGTTTGTGTAAAAGACAAATGAAAGATAAATGAAAAAGACAAATGAAAGATAAATACATTTCACAGTCTAGTTGCAGAGTAATATTACACAGTAGCGTGGCACAGAGGTCCTGCGTGATGCAGTCCTTATTAGGTGTGTGTGGTGTCTGGGTGGGGATATATAGCACGTCACTGTAGATATAGATATTCTAACAGGTCCAGTCAAGCAGATCAGCAGCTTAACTAACTACCAGCAGACATTGTGTCAATATAATCCCCCACAAGGCCTTGACACTGATACGGTTTGGGCCAGACAGTTAAATACTGGAACAAGGCCATGCTGTTACCTCAGTATTTGGAACAGAAAAATTGTAAAATGTTGCTTAGTGGTTAACATTCTGTGTTAATGACCAGAAAGTCATATCCCAGGATGCCACACTATAGTGGCTGACCCTGCACTCGAAGTCCAAAATAAATAAACCCTTGGAGTTTAAATAATTTATATATATATATTTTTTAATTGCAAAACACCTGCAATGTGTTGCTCTTTGGGTAAAAGGGAGTTCAGTTGGGTTACCTGTACGTGGTGTTCGGCACATAAATGTCCTTGGCTGGGAACTCCAGGATCTCCCTGGTGGGTCGTACTCGGGTGTCTGGATAAGGCTTGACCTGGAGTAACTCCGGAGTCAGACAGTAGTGGGGGTTCTCAGGAGCAGGAGAGATGTCAATCTTCAGCTGAGCTATAAACATTAAAACAATAACAATATTTGATTTTTTGTGTGTGTGTGATTTTGCTATATTTTGTATTAATCCCGCAAGGGAAATGATTGCCTCTGCATTTAAACCGTCCAAAGTGAGCACACACACACTCTCGGAGCAGTAGGCTGCCTTAGTCATTGGGGCACCCGGAAAGCAGTTTGGGATAGGGTGCATCGCTCAAGGGCACTTCTTTTTAATCAAAACTGCCCGTTTTTGCTTTTGATCAATGAAACGACACAGTAATGCCCCCACAAGGTTTGGTAAAAATCCTTGTATGGTTGTGGTAAGGATTCCGTTCACAAACAAGCTGACAAACAACCGCCGGTGATTACAGTATTGTGGGAGAGATAATAATAGCTTAAATACTCTTACTCATGACTGATGCCAGCAATAAGTCATTGCAACACTATGACAAAGTGGGAAAACTTCATTAAAGCAGCTGAATATTTGTTGTAAATGTTTTTTTACCTCACAAGAGAGGAATGAAAACATTCGGCAGAGGTATTCTTGCCTAGAGTTCAAATTACTGTGTGGGATTTTTTTAAGCTCACCTGTAATAGGCCTAAGTCTGCGTAACACCGAAGAGGGCCGCCTCATATCAGCCAGGAACTTGTACAGGTCCTCATCGCTTAGCCGATCTCCTTCCTACAACAAACAGAAACATGCTATCAGTATTAATAATAACGATATATAAAGATCATCTTAACCATTTTAAGACTCAACAACTATGCAAATAAAAGTTTTATTCATTTCAAATATTAGCTTAAGGATTATAAAAGCAGAATTAGAACCACTCAGAAAGTGCTCTTTGCCAAGCCAAAAAATTATATAAATAAAGTACACAACCTTCCCTGCTGTAGTACCACATTTTCATAAAATCACCTAACGTTAAAGAATCCTTTAAAAAAAAATTCCTGGATCCAGAATTTCATCTGGATCATCTCTAAAATCCAACCAAGTCTTAGTTGGGTCACACTCCACCCCTCTAAAAAAAAATAAAAATAAAAATCATCAAAGCCTGTTAATACATTTTTTCGTTCAGCTGCTAAAAAGGCAAACAAATAAACCAGTGGCAACAAAAACATCACCTTCTTGGCAGAGGCAATTAAGGACTGCAGAGAAAAAGCATAATTACAAAAATATCACTGCAAGGTCAGTAAACGTTACCACTTTGCTTTATACGTAGAATTTTATCATTTTGTATCGGGGAGACCGACCTGTTTGAAGAAGTTGGTGACCGTGAGTGTAGCAGGCCTGAAGCTAGTCAGATTGCAGTACTCATCTCCACTGGTGGTCCTCTCTAAAGAGCGCCGCCCTACAATGCTGGAGTTTCTCCGTTCAGACCAGGAACCCTTCCGCTCTGTATTAACATGGAGCAAAATCAAATCAACAACATTTCAACTAACAGGAGCATGTCTAACATGAGCTCTCTATTTCAATTTAGGGTATGAAGAGGTGAAAAACGAGAAGTGTCCTTCCTGAGTATGAAGCCACAACATTTTAGAGTTAAATAAGGTATTACCATTCTTTAACTTCACTCCATTCATACTGGCGTGCTGTCTCAAACATTCTAAAACTGTCATCCAGTATTACTACAATTATTTTTTCTAAAATTTTAATTATTAAAATTGAATTTAAATTTTAAATAAAGCACTAATGTGTTTTCTGTGGATTAAATTTACTTTCTGTAATGTTCTAGTCAGGATCACATAGAATCTGTAGCCTGCCCTGGGAGCTCTGGAGGTGAGGTGGGAAGATACCCTGGATTAGACACCGGTATATCATGATGCACACACTCACACCACAAACATACATGGAACTTTGAAATAAATATCTGAATAGCAATATTTTCAATCACAGTTTTAATAAAGCTTTTTTTATATTTTTATTATTATTATTATTATTTTTATTATTGAAACAGTCTGGAAAAATGTTCAAGGTGGAATTAAACAAAGAGCATACATAGTATATGTCCACTCCAATCAAAACATGTCATTACACCCTTCTGTGTGGGTGGCAATGTACTGAAATAAGTGGTGTGGGAGTGACATTGAAGTAACAGTTGCTGCTGAAGTGTAGTGCATTACATGTAACAGAATATATATCATGCTTTTATGTAAGCAAGCAGATGCCTGTCTGATGTACGCAAGATGAATGAATTATTATGTGCAGCCGTGCCTAGCTTTATTTTACACACTTTTTTTTTTTTAATTAAATTTAATTTGTAAATTGCACTTTCACCCAACGCTTTGTGTATATAAATTTTTTGATCTCTTTCCTTAAAGCTCCCACATGTAAGTCCAAGAAGCAGCTCCATCTAAATAAACTTTTTCAAAGCTACTATTCAGTTTTTCACTTGTACAATGATGTAACCATTTAAGCTAATACTAAAAATATTTTGTGCATTTTAAGTGCAGTTGACCAGGCTAACCTGGAAGGCCCATTTCCAGCTCGGTGTCTCTCTCCAGACTACCAGCACTGTTGACTATATTCATCAGATGGATTGCGGTCCAGGCGAAAGGCATCCGGTAACGGCCCAGCCTCTGGCAGAACTGCTCGGACTGAGAACGCAGCTTCTCCAGCTTCTCCTTATTCTACAAATAAACATTCACACATCATACTTGAACAACTGAAGTAAGCATCGTCTTTCACAGGAACACAAGGGAATCACAAGGACGCTCGTGGATTCATTCATAAAAAGACTTACTTTTGCAGCATCTGACTCCTTGAAGACCATGTAAGGTTCTGCACATTCTCCGATGTCCCCCTGCTGCAGGACCTTTTCAAGCTACACACAGAACAAAACAACAAATGCGAAGAATGTCTCAGAAACTTGCTGTGTATTTCAACTCTCATGTTCTGTTCACTATTTGTATATGGACTGCAGATTCAGTGACAATAACAGCTGTTAATTTACCAAAACAATGGTTTAAAAAAATATGAAAAAAAGAAAAAAAATGAAACAAATACCAAAAAATGCTAAAAAAAAATTTATGCATCACTTTAGGTACAGCAAAAAAAAAATCTTTTCATATTATAGTACAATGCTGTTAAATACAGTTTTGATTGGCCAGAAGGGGATGGTGAATGTGTTTGAGTTGTTTTTGTGTTTTCAAAAATCAAGATGTATCTGCATGTCAGGAGAGGAATGAGACAAGACGAGATGAGTGAACAAAAGACAAGAAGAGAAGAGGACATGAGAATCCCACCTTTATGACCAGGAAGACATCTTGGGAGGGGTAGGTGATAGAGAAGACAGCGGAGCGGGCCAGGGTGGAGATAGCAGCTGTCTGGATGTGGGGACGCAACATGGCTTTGGTCTGCTCCGAATTCAGGTCAAAGAAAAAGTTCTCTGATATCTGAAGTGAAAGAAAAGAACATTACAGGGTTAAAAATGGAGACCACCACAAGGTCTTGGTTAATATGGTCTTTTTTGAAAAGGTGACTGCTGCCCTCTGGTGTTGGACTATAGGAAACACTACATGAATTGGTCAGAAACATCACAACTGACAGATATATTTTACGCTACAGAACACTGAATGCTGTCCTGAACTAGGATTAACAATGCACAATATCTGGTATTAATTATATACCATTTACATTTAGTGGATACATTTTAAATTGCAACTGCTGACATCCTGGGTTATAATTGGTTATAGCAACTTTATATCAGAATCAAGGTTTTTATCAAAAGCACAGATTTAACAGTTTACCTTTTTCTTTTCCTTGACATCATACAAGGCCATGCTGGCAAATATTGGCTCGATCTCAATCTCAAACCTAAAAGGGGAGCAGAGAGTAAGTGGAAAGTAGAAATACAGGGCTTTATTTGGTACATAACATAGGAGGTTTTTTTTAAACCACTGTGCTGCACTTACTTCAGGGACAAGCACTTGACAAGGAGTCTCTGGCCAAAGTGCTCTTTTGGAACATCAGGAACACAGTGACGCTCTATTGGTTCCTCCTTCAAAAATAAAATGGAATAAAATACAAATAAACAGATTTTTTTACATGGATAAAAGATTTGCTAAATGCAGAGTAGCTATGTCACATTTACTCACAAGCCCTTACAAAGTCTACTGCATGTTTTTAATAATCATAAAATTTTATACAGAATATATTTAAAATAATAAATTTTATACTATATTTTCACATGCTCTGTGATAGCAACAAAGCATCAGAGCAACCAGTGAAGTTGTATAGCTAAATGTTCATACAACCGGCTAAATTAAAGTGACAATGGCACACAGCATCTAGCACTACACTTTTTCCCACTATCATGACAGAGCCAAGAAAGCTACTGCAAGCCATGGCCGTTACCGTTTCTATTGGCCATTCCAGGGCTTCACTGCCCCTAGTCGGGACTTTGAGGCCAGAAAGGTGAAATTTTTGGCATACAATTTACCCATGGATCAGACAAGGCCAACTGGGACACAAGGCGGTCTTATGGTGGCAGACTGGCTTTATCTTTGTAATTTGTTCAAATATGTATTTACAAGAAAACTAATACAGGGATCTGGTGCCTCCGATAATCATACTTAGCAAGTACAGTTAGTTTGTTTTGCTAATCTGTTAATAAAAGCAACACAGAAACAAAGCAGTTAGTGTTTTTATCCGTTTATGTACAGTAGGCTAGCTTTAGATGCTACATGCTATATACATAGCTACTACTGCTACTCAGTGAACCTAAAAAAATAGCCACAAGCTACACAACTTCAAAAGCCAACCTACAACCAAAATGACTATTTTTTGTATTTACCAATAACTCCATTTCAGCTTTGTCACTGAACACATTACCACCAGTTCATGCTAAACAGGACGCAGTCATTAACACACCTCATCGAGAGCCGGGTGCAGAGCGAAGAGCTCTCGGTGTCGGCTGGCTTTGCGTTGATCCTCGTTGTGGCGGTCGATCTCCTCATTCGGCACTCGGTCCAGCAGGTGAGGGAGCAGAGCATCAGGTTGTGAGTTCTTCAGATCAAATATACTGCAAGCCCAACTACCCCGGGGAGTGTCATCTATGGACATGGACCTGCGTTTCAGGTCATCCTGTCCAAACACACACACAAATGATCCATTATTTAAGCTATTTTTTCTAATCTCTTTCATTATTTATATTTTTTCTCTCATGGTGAATTGAGGCTCCGGTTAGTGTGTGTTCAAATGTTTTACCTGATCGTCCTGATAGCTGCTGGGGTCTGGCAGCTCATCTGATTCAAACACCTGCTTAGGTAAACCCCTCTGCCTCTCCTTCTGCTTGTCCAGTGTGTTGGGGTTGAAGCCTGTACCAAGCTTATGGTACCTGTGTTACAAGTTAATAACACACAAAAAATAGAGCATATTACACGGAACAAAAATATAAAACACCACCTACGTTTTATGAACATTTTATCTGCATGGGGCTTAATTAATTTTTTTCCCTGATTTCCCCCCCATTTTCTCCCCTAATTTGGTCATATCCAATTCCCACCTTTCAAGTATTGCCTTCCCTATCACACAACCACCACAAACCAGGGAGGGGTGTAAGCATGAACATTAATTGCTGTGGTGTTAAACTGCTTAAACCGATTTCTAAGGCAGCTTATTACTGAACTGTAACTATCGTCAAGCAGTTATACACTTCTGCAAAGTAAGCCTGCACTGACCTTGACCTTAGACCTCAAAAATCTAATCAGTTCATCCTTGAGTCAAGGTGGTTCACAAGAATGGCTGTAGTGACCATGACTTTTGACCCAAGAGCTCAAAAATGCAACTTGTAACTGGTTCATCCTTGAAGCATGGTAGGCATTTGTGCAAAGTTTCAAGACAATCAACAAATTTAGATCATCATACAGAGGATTTTTGGCAATGCTTCAATTGGTTGTTCCAGAAAACGCAGCTTAAGTTGTAAAACATCACTGCAGAGCCGAGGGGCCTAAATGGTAGAGAAGCAAACCGTGTGACTGACAGGTTGCAAGTTCGAGTCCCAGGACTGAGAAGAACACAACCACAGCTAATCTGCCCTTGGTCAAGGCACTTATTCCCAAAATGCCCCCTGCCCAGGAAAAAAGGTTTGCTTCCCAACTGCTCCTGTGCTTCATGATCAAATCAAAATTCATACAACAAAACAACACAGAGCTAGGACCTTCTTTTTTCCTAGGCACATAAAGTGCAAAGTATGCATCTATGTGCAAACAGTGCAAGAATGCAAACAATCTGTTTTAATTTCAGTCCCAATAAATGAGAAACAGTTTAGAAATTAGAGCAAACATTAATATAAACTATATAAATGTTAATATTTAGCACGGTAATTTAAATGATAAAGATTTGTTTTTGAAGTTGTTTTTTTTTACACTTTAACACAGTGGCAGGTTTTGTGCTCCTGATTACTCTGGTTTTGGCCATCAACAACCCTGTGAACTGGAGCCTGTATAATGCTGTTCTTCCAGGACACAGAGTACCAAGTAAAAAAAATGTTTTGAATGTTTAATAAAGAACGAGCTGGATAAGAATCCTGAGCTGTGCAAATAAGAACGCTGTGAACACTGTAGATGAAATTACAGTGAATAAAGGACAGGACAATTACTTATTAGTAACCTGCAATTACTCTTAAATAGCACACATTTATAAAATGGACCCGAGTGTAATGCAAAACAACTCAGGGTTTTAAGTTGTCTGAGAGAATCGGTTCAAAGACACTTAAAAAAAAAAACAATAAGAGCAAAATGGCACACACAGAAGAGCACAATTCATACTTATTTTCTTAATTATATTTTAAAACAGTCACTGACAAAAGTCTGGTTGCACATGTGGACATTCATGTATAAAAGCCCATATCTCCCCGACCTATTAACCCATTTTAATCAACTAGTCCTTACATTAATTCTACAAATATACAGATTGATTTGTGAAAGCAACAGGAATTTCAAATTTATTTATACTTTTTACAGCTAATATAAGGCATATCCATTTCAAGAAATTTCAGACCACTTTGGTACACATGGGCAAGCTCGGTCATGCAAGGAAAACTACCCACAAAACAACTGGCAGCACTAAAGTTGTAGTTTGCAACAAGCACTTGGGAATTTTTCTACAAATTAATTTGCTACAATATTATATATTTAGTTATAAACACGGCCATTTGATTATTTTTCTGTAATAAATATAGTCTTGAAAGTGAAATTAAAAGTCAGGAATGTTTCTATTTAAAAATCTTTAAAAATTAGAAGAAATTTCTTCCTAATACTGCTGCCAGTACATATTATTCAGAGGGTTATGGGATTTTTTATATGAATGCGACAAGACTTTTGTTAATGACTGTATATACAGACACACACATGAGTGTGTGCCATCTTGTTCTTTTTGAGTGTTCTCTCATACAACTTACATACACTATATGTCCATCATTGTTATTCAATATAAACTCAAATTAAGATTCAAATGACAAATGTTATATAAACACACTTAAATTATACCTTAGTATATAACTACATGGGAACGGCACACACTGATTGGCTCGCTAGACATTATTCCATGCGGAAAATGCTTAAATCGAAAAATGCTGACGCACAGTTTGTCACAGTCACCTCATGCTTCAAAATGCAAAAATAAATCATACAAATCTAATTTTAGTTTGTTTGTCTTGTGTTTTCTGTAGCATATATTATAACACCATTATGGAGTACAGTTTACTTTCACTTCTGAACAAAGTAGAACAGATTAACGACACTAGCTATGAGCTGCTCAAAGTGTACCCCACCTTTGCCCAGAGTCAGCTGAATTTGGCTCCAGCGTTCCTGCGATGCTAAACTGGATAAAGCTGTATGAAGCATGGATATGTGAGGCTCACCTTACCTAGGCCAGTCTCATGGTTAACATATGCAAATATAAACTATAAAGTCTTATTTTAGTTTGCTTTTCATTACGGTTCTGCACAGAACTACCACAACACTGTAAAGGGTTCATCAGCACCAACCACCAGATTCCAGGTTACTGTATTCTCCAGTTCATGTTTAAGCAAGTAGACAAGAATTTAGGGCTTCATAACTATTGTGTAAGCTCACAGACGTTGCCTAATTTCTCTGTTTCCTTTCTTCTCACTGTGCATGGATGCAAATGCATGATCACATGACAAGTCGTCATTAGTCTTTATCGGGTTTGTCCCACGTCCTCGTTAAATCTATCTTAAGTTCCAAATGTAGCCAATATTGAGAAGAAAGACAAATTCATAAACAGGATGGGGTTAGGGGTGGGTACAGTACCAGTTGAATGTCTGGTAATTGAATTCAATTAAATTGAAGGGTTCTTCCAGATTTTAACTGAAACTGGATATAAAATATACAGTATATTGTTAATACAGTGCCTGGACTGAACACATTTCTCTTATTGAGCACTTTCTCTTCATGCATTGAGCATTTCCTGGCTCCCTTGTGGAATTGATTTCCTGAATTCTGCAAGAAATGATTTTGGGAAGCAAGATGAAATAGTAAGAGTCTGGGTGTCTTACTTGCGGTTAACAATGGCCCAGTCCTCGGTGTAGGATCGGATACAGTCCCGGACGTGTGCATCATTGTCACTGAAAGGTAATTAACAAAAGAAGTCACATGAGGATCGACATTAACTACATTCATCACTACTATAACACAGCTGTGAGGAACGTTCTCTATAAATAGCAACAACTTTCATCATGGAAAAAGGCCATTCAGTGTGTACACAAAAGCTTGAACATCATTACTGAAACTAAACTCGGAACATAATCCTTAAAAATAGGACGTGATGCACTGCAAAAAATACAAGACTTCTGTGTTCCAAAGTAAACTGAACTTTAATTTTAAGAAAAAAGAAACCCAAATGAAATGAAAATTATACATGAGTACAAGCCAAACTGGCATGACAGAGTTATGGCCATTAAAACTTAATGAAGGTAGAAAGCTGTGAATAATAATTAATACGTGAGTATCAGGCAGGATATGCAGATGTTCTCATCCATTCCGAACAATAACAAGCAGACACTGTTATAAACAACACAGCTAGCACAGAGCGTGGGAAGCTTTGAATAAAAACACAACAAAGGGGAAAATCTATTCATAAGAAAGGAGCTCTGCTAAGGGACTCAAGTCACTTGCAAAACCCATAGACTGAATTATAGTCGAGTGCCATACTTTGAAATATGTTAATGCATCGGGCTGATTCTACTGACTCGTTCATCTATGCATGTACCACCAAAGGATCTCTTTATAGGTTTGAAAAGGGACCAAATATGACATCTTTTGCTTCCTAAATTAAACTGTTTTGGCCAAATTAGTCGACACCTGGATATAAACGACCAAATAAGCAAGAGCCTGTGATAGGATTATTAGTGCAGTGATTAACATGGTTCAGCTGGTTAGTGGTTAGAATGTCCATCTCACAGCAACAAGGTCCTATGTTTGAGTCCCCAGCTCAGGCGTTTCTGTGGGCTAATTGTATATAACTGTTTTAATTTGTTAGTTAGGGGCAATTTAAAACAGCCAATTAGCCTATTAGTGTAACTGGTTGTGTGTGGTGCCCTTGGAGGGTCTGGCGAGCTGTTCAGGGTGTACCCGCCTTTGCCCAGTGTCAGCTGAGGTAGGCTTCAACCTCCCCAAAAGCCAAATAGTAGGGTTAAACGGTTTGGGAAATGGGTGAGTCAGTGAATGAGTAAGCAGGCAATGTTATTTGACAACTACAAATATTACTGAAAATATACAAACTGGGGCAAGAACTCCCCGGTGCACTATAAAAACACGAAAGGATGATGCTGAACCAAATCCATTCAATGAACAGGGTCGGACAATAAATTGGACTGACTGTAATAGGAGATCATGTAAACACTTGTTGGAGTCAAACTGTGAAAAAAAAAAAAAAAAAAAAAAAAAAAAGGATCTTGTAAAATGTATTTTATTT
>JBCNYG010000006.1:7971046-7983471 GCA_039654305.1 Porochilus rendahli | reverse complement strand
ATATATATATATATATAGATAGTATGAAAAAATAACACTACGATAAACAAAATTATTATAAAAACAACTATCAAATTATCAAAAAAATATATATATATTTTTTTCTTTTGCTTATTTGATAGTTCCGTTTTTATAATAATTTTTTTTTATCATAGTGTTATTTTTTCATACTCTTAGACTGGACATGGCCTTCCGCACTGAGCTTGGAGCCTCTGGACACTGAGACACGGACGAGCAGCGCAGCACGAAAACTAGTCGCCTCGTTAGAAGCTTCTTTCCAGGGAGACAGGCCGACAGTCCCAGAGCATTTGCACCGGCCCCAGTGTGGGGCAGAAGAGGCCGACTACCACCAGAAAGAGGTGTACCACCGCACAATTGTTTCCTGGTTTGGAGACAGTCTCTCAGCCCAGCTCGGGGTCCACAGGCTGGTCCATCTGGGTATGACCTCAGGGAAAAGAGCAGGAGATTGGTATGGCCCTGGAGTAGTGGCACACATACTCAGGTTGGTACGACTTCTCCTGTAGTGTAGTATCAATCGTAAGTAATAGAAGCACATCTAGTATATATCTTGTAGTGGATTTTATGTATGTTTGTATTATGAATATATAATGATTATTTTTTTGTCTGTGGGCTTTTTTTTTAGGAAAGCTGTAGAAGAGGCTACAGATCCAGAACTGCGACGTGTGACTGTTTATGTGGCACAGGATTGCACAGGTATTCTACTTGGGTCAAGTAAACATACTTTAATAAAGTAATTTCCTTAAAATGTGATTATTTCTACTGATTAATAATTAGGAATAAAACTCACAGTATGCTATTAGCTGTGAAGTCACTGATCTCTGTGTTATTGATTAACTGCAGTGTACAGCGCTGATGTTATTGAGAGTCACTCAGTGCAGGCGGACTCATGCTCGGCCCCTGAGGGAGGGGTCACTGACAACAGAGCTGTCATCATTCTCATCCCTGTCAGGCTCGGGGGGGAAAAGATCAACCCTGAATACTTCAACTTTGTCAAGGTGAGACGGGTAAACATTGTGGTAGGTGGTGTTTATACATTAATCTAATAGATTTTGTATGTATTGGCCAAGTGGTAATGATTTTTTAGTTTGTATACTCAAATGTCGGATCATCAGTATTAATCTTTAGCTGCAGTAGGTACAGTGAGGAAATTCAGTAAACTAAATTAGAGGGGCTGGCGTATAGATAGATCATTATAACTAACAGTGTATAGTTATCAGTGTAATAGGCCCTTTTGCAGCCATTTGCTTGGATACTACATAGGGACGCCATGAAGGAGAGCAAGCATTCCAGTCACGCAACTAGTGAGGCATTTATAAAACGCAAGCCACCTCTGTCAGGCACAGATGGATTATTATAACTTGGATTTGTTATAATGAAATGTCTCCCCTAGTGTTTTACCACATGTTAATTACCCTGAGTTTACACTGGGGCATGATGTCCACTGTCTCCATGATTTGAGAGCATCGTGATGAGCATGGGGGTCATGGGATCGAATCGTGATGAGCGTGGGGGTCATGGGATCGAATCGTGGTGATGATATGTATTAACAAAAAAAAACCCTTTTGTTTGTAGAATTAACAAGATTGCTCAGGTTTGACCTTTCAGTGTCACTCAAGGTCAAAAGTAATTGTTTCATTTGAAAGCCCATATGGTTTACTATTAGTGTTTCATAGTAACGGCACGTCTTTTGGCACTCGTTTCGAAGTTATGAGTGCTCTACCTCCAAAACGTGATGACCTTGATCTGACCTTCTCCTTTGACCTTGACATCCTAAAATGAAACCATCGCTGGGATTCAGGTAGGCTAGTGTCCCCCATCTGGTTTGATGAAAATCCTTTCACAGGTGTGGTCAGGATTTTGCTCCTGGAGATGTACCTTCCTGCAGGTTTTATTTCTGACCAAAACATAACACGCCTCTTTTAGCTGATCAACGACTTCTTTAGGTAGTAATCAGATGGTCAGATGAGGAGGATTAGTCTTCAGGAAGGTAGTCCTCCAGGAACAGGGATGCAGACCCATGATGCAAGCACTCAAGTTTGTGCTGTTCTTTTATGCAAATACAAACTTTAAAAAAAAAATTTAGCCTGTCCTTGAGGTAATGATGTTTAAATAACGTTTTAAGTGATGAAAATTATTTCTTCCCCAGGCCATCCTGAGCTTGGAATACTGTATCGGTATCATTGGAGGGAAACCCAAACAGGCCTACTACTTTGTTGGATTTCAAGGTGAGTTTCTTAATCTGAGCTCATTTTTGCATAATTTGTGAATATATAACAGGTTAAAGCATTCCGGAGAGAAATGAACCCCATAGCTGAAGCAGAACTTATTTTCTGATGGATGGTGCTCCATCCATCATGTGCGAACATCTGTGCCACCCAAAGTAGCCCATTCTCCATCACCTTGATCTGCGAGTAGGAACCTTCAGTTGTACATGCTCACAGTCAATATTTACCCATTTCCATTTTAGCAATTTAAAACCCAGCTGATGGCAAGCAATGTGTATTCTCTGCCAGGTCCTACCTGCCACGTGCATCTATCATATGCAAATGATGCAATATAATTGGATGTTTGCGAAAGTAATTTTCCTGCACGGAAAATAAAAATTAAATGACAATCCTCTTCGCTGTGTAACGGATGCGCTTGTGCAACCAGATTGGAATAGGAAAAAAAAAAGTTTAATCCATTCCGGTTTGTAAAGGACTACGCGGGGGGTGGGGGGATGGGGGGGGGGAGTCCATGCCGGGGTCCATTTGTTTGGAGCCTAAGACAATCTGTGCATGACTTTGAGCTGCTCTGCATAGAAATTGAGGAAGGATATGCATTATTATAACCGTGGTGGGTGTTTTTTTGGAATAACTTGTCTTTTGTTTTGTCCTTGCAGATGACAGCTTGATTTACATGGACCCTCATTACTGTCAGTCTTTTGTGGATGTCAGCACAAGCAATTTTCCTCTGCAGGTAATGTGGAATTGCAAAAAAGCTGACCGCTGCCTAGTGATGTGAATTTAATAGTTTCTGTTAGTACTTAAGGGTATGAATTTTAAAGAAGCCCTCTGCACTCAATTACCGAACACACAAGAGTCGATTTACACCTCTGTCTGACATCTAGGACATGTCTTGTACGGGGGAAAAAGGCAAGGTGAATTTAAAATATGTTCTGTTAGATATATCAGCTATTTCATACCCTGCTAGCATGTTAGATTTATTTTTTTTTTGTGTGTGTTGTGGGTATGCTAAAGCGTTTTTACATTTTCATATGCAGTAAAAATGCAGCATGACAGCCTGAAATAGCGACGTATTCCTTTGGCCTGTCTGTCACAGCTGTTCAAACTAGAAAGCTAGAAGAAGAAAACATTTTTGGAAACGCATTTTACTTGGCCTAGACGAGGCTTTTATTTGTTCTGTCTGGTTCACGCGGACATGTGAGGATTTGAATTTGCTGCTAAGGCGTGTAGTGTAGTGTTGTGGATATTATTCTCCTATAGCACTAGATCACATTAACACAGTGTTCCTGTTCCTTTCAGTGTTCTTTTATACGTTTCATTACTTGTGATTGCGTTTTATTCCCCCAGTCATATCATTGTCCATCACCAAAGAAGATGCCTTTCATTAAAATGGACCCAAGCTGCACTATTGGGTTCTACTCCAAAAGTGTTCAAGATTATGAAAGAATTAGCAGCGAGCTGTCAAA
This sequence comes from Porochilus rendahli, assembly GCA_039654305.1. NCBI lineage: Eukaryota > Metazoa > Chordata > Actinopteri > Siluriformes > Plotosidae > Porochilus > Porochilus rendahli. The sequence continues at coordinate 7,979,759 of JBCNYG010000006.1, read as the reverse complement.
GGTGAGTGCCGTACTGAAAAGAACGATCCTATAGATTGAAACTGGTGTGGCAGTCAGTGGTAAGATATGAGGTGTGCTATACTCTGGTTGAAAAACACCCAAGTCATGATGTCAAAATATAGAGGTCATTGTTGGTACGGGGTCATGGAAACAAATAATTTACACAGAGATACAAGTTTGTATAAGATACCCCCGCCAAAAATAAATGAATACATAAATAAATAAATTCTTTTAAAAAATTAACCCTGCCAACTATAAAGCAGCCACATTTCACATTATATACTCTAATTATAGGAAAATCTTTATCATAGACTTTCTGTGCCAGTCCACAGTGTGGTATATAAGTTTAAATGACCTTATGATAAAACTACACAACACATGTAATGCAACAAATCGTATAGTGTGCTGTGTTTTCACAAGTAACAAAAATTTCCTCATATGCTCAACGCTTTACGTAAACATGTTACTGAAATATAATATACAGATTTAGGCACTGCTTAAAAGTGAAGCTCCTGATAGAGGTCTCTTGATAGGTATTTGAGCCTGGGCTCACTTTTCATTGCCCGATTTCCGCTTTCATTAGTGTCATCTGTCTCGGTAGTTTAAGTATGCATTTAATGTACTCATGTTCAGTCAAGCTTCTGATTTCGGCTTTTGCTCCACGAACTTTTATTTACTTGTTTTTTTTATTCTGCGCAAGTTTGAACGGTAGAGTATGAGCCTCTATTTTTAGGTTTCGGTTTCGTTATTAATAGTATCAGGGTTCAATCAGGGTTTTTTTTTTAATTGGTGCCCATCGTCATGCAAGTGTGAGACATATGACATGCAATCAGCATCATTTCAGGCTTATTGTGTTTCCTGTGGTGGGCACGCGCAGACACTGGACAACTATCCAAGCCATATTCCATGAGTATGTTTCTCCCCTTGGGCACTCCATTATTAAAACATTTGGGTTTGCTACCTATTCTTTTTACATGACAGTGCTAATGAATTCTGATTGGTCAGAAAATGATCCAGGTAAAATTCAAATCAATGGTTTATTATTTTATTACTACTCTCATTTCAACATGTTTCAATAGTAATGGCTTACACAGGGGCTCACATGATGGATGCTTTACATGAACTGATTTAAAGATTTCTTTTTGTTTTATGTTTATTTATGTCACAATTTTACAAGGAATGTTCAATGTCAGCACTTTTTACTGCTCGTCAGTGCAAGTCAGTGGTAAAGCTGAACTTTAAAATTTTTCGACATTCGAAAGTGTATCGAAGTTGCAGTTTTTCCGAACAATAACAAGCTACAGTTTTGTTATCATTAATAAAAGGGTTTGTGACAGTTAGCTGTTATAACATAAGTGAGAACAGGGATGAAATTGTTTTACAAATGTGTATCAACAAGAAACACTATATATGACTTTGGATGTTAACTATATATGACTTTACAGCCAAGTTTTCTAAAAACACGATTTTCTGTTATGATAATACAAAAACTTTTTCATATATTAATCTAGAGTGTCTCCACCAAATTTAGATTTGAGAATCTAGATATATCTACAGTTTTATTCACACCTCATACTGGAGAAAAAAATTATACAGCCTGAGAAGTTTGCTTGAACTGGGAATTACTGCAGTGTGTATAGAGTCAGTCAGCCAGCAGATGGCAGCATTTAGCTGTGTAAGACATGAAAACTCTTGAGCAGTCCAGAGAACTTCACTCTTTTGCACATTTTAGTGTTCTGCTCTGCTACTGTTTACATTTAAGTAATCTGGAGTATATTGATGACTTTTTACTCACTATAAAAATAAACATGTCAATGCACGAACTAGGTGCTGCAGCCATCATCGAAAGAGAAGTACCCGGCGTTTACCTTTATGAAAGGACATGGAAGAGATTACGAACTGTCTGTTCCTGTTGAGAAGCGAGAGTGGCCCTTCATCAAAGACACACGCAATCCTGGGGCCACTGCCGGGGACTTTGTGCTGCTGTAAATGTCGGCACAGCATTCCAGAACGTTGTAATGTATGTGATGTTTCTGCATGATGCTGTTTTAAATGATTCTAACACCCCTGTACAGAGTAATACAGTAGTCCTGAATCTGGGGTTTGACTACTCTGAAAGCATCCGTCATCAGCTCTATTTCCCAACACCTCAACTAAACACTGTAAACAAGCTCACTATCATATCTCACACACATTTCCAGTCTGGAGATATATATTTCAGGATGTCATTTAAATATGTTGGCAGATATTCAGACACTAACTCTAATTCACATTCAATAATGGTACAGTCTAGGGTGTTAATTCATACTTTGTCTCATGGATTGGAAACAATTACCATGATGGTTTATATCTGGAAGAGACGAACCACACTCCAGGTTAACGGTCAGCTACGAGTTGTAACACTGTGCTAAAACCGAACAGGAAACTGAGCGTATAAACTCAACACAGCCTTCAAATAACGTTAGTGCCTCCTGTAAGCATGAAGTTTAGAGGGCTAATTCAAAAGCCTGCGGCCTCCTGAGTGCTTCTGAAATGTCTTGTACACACTGAGATATTGAAAACGTAGCATTTTTACTCCCATACACTGGTTAATATTTGATTGTTTTCTGATTTCAACTCATAAGTCATTAGGGTTTCAGAAGAAAATCTTCTCATTTGTGTTATTGAAGTAAAAATGAATAATATTGGACTGTTGGGTTTTTTTTTTGTGGTGTTTGCTGTATAGTCTTTTTTAAATTAAATCACAGAATGAAGTCTTGATGTCATGTTTATTTTAAAAATGTGTTCTCCATAAGAATTTAAATCTTTACATTATCTAGCTTGTTGTATTTTGGTGATGAAAAATGGTGTAAGCCAGAGTATTTTATACTACACAAAAGCTATACTACTATGTTCTTTTTTCATGTAAACAAATGATGTAAAGAGGTAATACTAATATGAATGAGGGCTGAAAAACATGACACATTTTTGTTCTACCAAAATCAATTTGCACAGTGGTCATTAACACTTTGTTTGACATTAATTTACAATAAAGCTGAAAAACTTTATTATATTAAGTATATTTTGTCATTTGTTGTCAATTGTTCATTCACCCAGTTTAAATAACTGCTTTATCCAGACCAGAGTCACTAGAGCCTAGTCCAGGACATCACATTGCATGAGACACGAATGCATCATTAATAGGACTTCAGTTCATCACAGCCATTTTCCCACAGTTCCTTAAAAACATCACTGGTGGCTTTCATGTGTTCTCATTTTCAGGAATGGAAAATGCTTGAGTAATTGTACTTTGCCGCTATACTTAAGTGTTATTTAGGTCTATTTATACTTCGTGGGGCTGCACGGTGGTGCAGTAGTTAGTACACTCACAAGGTTCTCCATGTGTCTGCGTGGGTTTCACAAAGTGTTCCAGTTTCCTCCGAAAGTACATAGACATAGATTAGGTCAACTGGCTACCCCAAACTCTCCATAGGTGTGAATATGCGTGTGAACGGCTCTCTTTGTGTTAGCTCCATGATCGACTCAGTACTCCAGCTCTCACCCAGAGTCTGATCGGCTTGCCAGTTTATCGGTTGACCTTCCTTGGACAATCTTTGGGGTAGGTACCTGATCACCAAGTGAAAGTTACATAAAGTTCATTATATTGCCACCTGCCAAGCGTGTATGAGGATGTATAAGGCAGACAGTGAACAGTCAGTTCTTGATTTTAATGTGTAGTAAGCAGAAGAAAAGGAAATTATTTTAATAAAAAATTAGCATGTCTAAGGATCCGAGTAACTTTGACAAGGACTGAGTCAAATCTGCAGGCCCTGTGGAGTGATGCTGGTATGTAGTACTAAATATCCACCCAAGGAAGGACAACCAATGAACTGGCAAGAGTGTCATGGGTGCCCAATGATGCATATGGGGAGCAAAGGCCAGTATATCTGTCTGATCCCACAGAAGAGCTATTGTAGTTGCACTATACTGTAGTTAATGCTGTCTACATTAGAAAGTGTCAGAACACATTGCATTGCAGCTCGCCGCGTATGGGGCTGCCTAGCTGCAGAGCAGTCAGCTGGTGTTATTGTTATGGCTGTTTAGTGAATACTTCCATACACGTAGTTACATTCCTCACCCAAAATGCTTTTTTCCCCCTTATTGCTTTTATTTATTAACAGTACATAACGTTTTACGTTACAAATAATTTTCTCATGGCCTTGGTTTAGCATTCAGTGAAAATGAGCATCCAAAGAATAATTAAAAGTTAAGTATATAGATAAGGATTTTTTTCTAACCCCATTTCCTGAAATATGCAGAAACACCCTGGGCAAGCCGAAGACTCGAAGCCAGGACCCTCTTGCTGTGAGGCAGACATGCTAACCCCTGCGCCACCATGCAGCCCTGAAGTTAAAATTTAATTCCTGAAACATACTTAACAAAGTTAAAGGTGCTGATTAACTAGTAAGTAGCCTCACTACGTTTTATTTTCCAATATCAGTTCAATTTGTCTGAATACAAAAGTTTCTTGTTTAAACCACCGTAGTGGTTTGGTGGTTTAAACTTTCTTTGGTTCTGTATCTGTTTACAGTGACAAGACAGTGTGACCAGAGGAACAATTTTGTACATGCACTTGGCAATGCAACGCTGGTTAGTAGAAAGTGGAAAAAAGGTAAAAAAGTCCTATATCAAGTGTTCAGAAACAGATGGCATATGATGTTAAGTGACAGCATGTGACAGAAAGTCATTTACTAATATCATCAAGCCCGTTGCATGGGTCTGTTACACTCATGTACAAGAGTAAGCAAATGGCTTCAGAAAGTAATTGTTGCTGATTACATTTTATTTCCAAGAGAACTGTATTTCATTACCAACCAACTGTTTACAGAATATTCAAGTAGTAGTCCTAAAGTAATTGGTAGGTGGTGAGGTATAATCATTTGGTATAATAGTAGCAGCCTCCCAAGGCTTAATCATTGGAAGCAAGGATGGGCTGTGGCTGGGATGAGCAAAACCCATAAGAAAAGTGTTAGTCAATTTAAAAGGAAAGTCAATTTTTCAATGCTCTAGTAGCACGGAGAGAACATATAAACTTCACACCGAAACGCCCAACTTGGGACTTCAACCCCAGACCCATTTGCTGAAAGGCAGACGTGCAAATCAGTTTGCCATCATGCCACAGTCCTTGAACTTTTGTCAGGTAATTAAATATTTACGTGAATTATCAAATAAAATATATGGATAAGCATGGAGACATGGTCAGTACTTCTTCTTTATGTTTATTTTAATTATTAAGATTGCGGCACATGTATGCTTTATGTGTCTTATGCATTTATACTTTCACTCTTAATGTAGGTTAATTTCTCGGTACTTTTCCATCTTTGTTTGTTTGTTTTTAATGTTTAATACTGCTTTGCAATAATCATGCAAGATGAATTTTAACTGTACATTTTAAACCCCCACTTACAATCCTGTAGGCCAAGTGGGGAAAATAGGACCTCCGAAGAGACAACTGCTTATTGTACACTCTTCAGAGGAAAAGAAAATGTACGTGTATTGGACTCAGTGTTGCCATGGTTAATTTCTCTGTTTCTGTTCTGTTTGAGAAATGCTTGTGCTGTTTCCTTGTTAAATCCAAATTCTTGTATTTAAAAGGCCATGGCCTTGGACGATAGGCTCTGTTTTGGGGAACAGTCTGCCCTTTTGAGGGCCACAGTAGAAGAATTGGCCATTTGTGTTGACCACGGCATGTCGTGAAGACAGACCCCATGGAGTACAATGAGCCCATCGAATTGCTGCGCTTTTCAGCATTTGTGTCTGTGATCAGTAAATTGACTCTGGGCTGTTTTTAGGAAATGGAGAACAGTGGAAGAGGAAACGGAGTGCTAGGGTAGAGGAATGCAGCAAGATGCCTAGATGCCTTTTTGTGAGTGTTACATGAAAGGGCATTTGTGCTCGGGGGCATCAGGGCTTTGAGGGGACTCTGTTCTGCTTGTATTTATGATTCTGTCTGTATGAATATTTGATTAATGAGTCATGATTTCCATGGGCTGAATGCTGTATCTGAGCAGGACACCAAACCTCTGAGCTCAGTTTTAAAACAGCTGCCAATAGAGGCATTGATTCCTGCAAATTCCTGAACTTTTTTAACATGAAAGAAGCGGGAAAATCACTACTGCTTGCAAATTGGACTGAATAAAGTTTCTCTCACTGCCGGATTTTTTTTTGCGGAATAAAGGATACATCAATCTAGCTTATGTAATTTTATAGAAAAGCATGACCAAACTCAGTGCACTGATCACATACTAAGATGATTTCATTGTTTTTCCAGTCTCATCAGAGTTGCATTAAAGGTGAACTAAGAAATTAATTTGAATACATTAATTATTTAGGTGAAATGAGGTTACATTTAGAGAGGCACAGTGGCAAATTGGTTAGCACTTGGTGGCACGTCCACCTCACAGCAAGAAGGTTCTGGGTTCGAGTCCTGGGCTCCCATCCTAAGGACATTCCTGTGTGGAGTTTGCATATTCTCCTTGTGCCTGCGGAGGTTTCCTCTAGGTACTCTGGTTTCCTCCCATAGTCCAAAAAATAGGCCCGTTATGCTAATTGGCCAGTTCCAAATTGTCCCTAGGTGTAAGCGAGTATGAGTGATTTTATTTGTTTGCCCTGCGATGGACTGGCAAGGTGTTGAGGATGTTCCACACCTTCACCCAGAGTCGGCTGAGATATGCTTCAGCCTCCCTGCTACCGTAGTTGGACTTAGCTGTTTGGCGAATGAATGAATAAATGAATGAATGAATGAATGAATGAATGAATGATGAAACAAATAAATGATATAATGCTTACTCGCCCATTACTGAATGAGAGTTTCAGTGCTTTGGGTGTCTATAAGCTTCTTGCTGTGAGGCGGAAGTGCTTACCACTGCACCCGAGCACTGCTTGTTAATTTTAATATAAAGGTGTGCATTCTTTTGACATCCCACACAATAGGAGAAGAAAATCTGTTCATTCTCATTTTTGATATCGATTGAAAAAGACAGTTTGAAAGTACTATTAACCAATTGATAGATATTTAGTACATCATTACAATGTCTATCACTGGATAATTTAATGATATTAACCAAATTTTGTGTATTTTTAATTAACTGTTAATAGTTAAAATCCTCTTAGTTTTCACTTTAGTATTCATTTAAAGAACAAAATACAACAAAGAAATTTTATTTAAACAAGCTCTGGTTTACTGAAATGGAAGTAAGATATAAAGAGTCAGGTAAAAACAGTCTTATGTAAAAAACTTTTTTTTTAAATTAGGTAACAACTTTAAGTGTAACTCGGGCTACACTGCTAAATCACTGAATCCCCCTTATATGTGCCTCATTATGCTTTCCTTAGAATTGAAATACAGGTTTTTGTGTACAGTATGTCCTAATTGAAATCCACTACTCTGAGTGCATCTTTTCTTCACCTCAGTAGAACACTAATTCAAGCCATTGAAGGTATTTGCCCCAGTGGAGCTGAGACCAGTGCATTTATTATGCAGTGTCTCTTAATTAGTGCTGGCCATTTTGTGCTTAATGCTGCCCTGCTGAGGGCCTTACAGAGCAGAGAGACAGAGAAATCCACTCATGATGGATGATCCAGGACGTATCCATTGGAATTAAATTTGGACTGTTCTAGATTACTAGCAATGGGCTTTGTCAGTGTCTTAGCCCTCTGACTATACGCTAAAAGGTGGCACTTAGCATGTGGTTTTGGCTCTTTCTTTGGTGGAGACATTTAAGCTGATCATGTTCATAAGTGCATTTTTATAACTTTATGATACAATAAATGTACAAATTGGTAAAAAAAAAAAAAAAAGAAGAAGAAACAAAACATATCAAGAAACAGTTGGCGGAATGATATGTTCATACAACAGAGGTGATAGGGGCTTGAATATTTATGTCTTACCTCAGGAACAAGATCCTAGGGGTTTTTTAATTTTTATTTATTTTTTATTTACCTAAAGGTTGCAGTGGATCCAGAATCAATCTTGAGAACAACGGGAATACACCCTGGAAAGTACTCCATTGAAAAAGAAAACAAAAACAAAAACAACAACAACCACAACAATAACCAAAAACATATTAGCTAGCAACTAATAAGGCAGCTTAAGGACATTGAAAAGATAATTTTATATCTGTTAAAATACATAAACTTATAAGAGATGGCAGTTTTAGTGGTATGAGGTATTATTTTGTACTTTTTAAAATCCTTGCCTAAACTGGATGACCTACAAGTCTGTATGTATCTACAAGCCTTTTTTTATAAGAAGAAAGTTTGAAACAGGGACTGATGGCAGTGTTTGACTGGAAAAATTAAGGTACTCTAAAACATTCGTCTGGTTATGTAGATCATGATTGTTGTACTCTATATCCAAGCACTCTTTCAGGATTCCTTTGCTTAAGCGTTGTAAAGTTTCTTTTAGGGAATTACAAAAGGGTTGCAAAGTTTCTTTTAGGAGGTTTAGCCTGCAGTATAAGTCTGAATATATTCAGCAGAATAAGATATCATAGCCAAAGTGTGTGAACACCTGAGAATCACACCTGCATGTGGCCTACCCAATCCAATCCATTTGTATTTAAAAAAAAAAGCACTTTAAAAACAACACCACTAGATACAAAGTGCTGTACAGAGGTAAAACATAAAAACGATTAAATACATATAAAACATGAGATACTTAAAGAAAGACAGT
>JBCNYG010000006.1:7934874-7945856 GCA_039654305.1 Porochilus rendahli | reverse complement strand
GTGTACCCCGCCCTCGCCCAGAGTCGGCTAAGATGGGCGCCAGCCTCCCCGCGACCCTAATTAGGAATAAGCGGTTCTGAAAATGAATGAATGATATATCTATATATTGACTATTCTATATTTTTGCATTTTATATTTATACTGACCTTTAAAATCCTATAAAAAGTTTTAGTTATTGTTATTTTCTTCTTGTTACTTTGATAGTTTATTCTTTACATTTTGGACAGTTGTACTAAGCATTTCACTACATATTGTACTGTGTATAATTTGAATGTGACAAATAAAATTTGATTTGATTTGATTTGATCTCTAACCATTAGGCTACGGCTGCCCCCCAGACAGCCTACGGTTGCTCTGTGATGGGTGGTCTTGCTGTTCAGGGTGTACAATCCCTTTGCCCAGAGTTGGCTAACATAGGCTCCAGCCTCCTTGTGACCCTAATAGGATTAAGTGGTTTGGCAAATAAGCGAGTGATAAGTGAGTATATAAATTAACGGTTATTAAGAACTAAAGAAAAAAGCAAGAAAAAGCAAAAGAGCAGGTTTCTGAAGGTGTAGCATCAAACCATCGGTTCAAATAGCATTGAAAAAAGGAATGAAGGAGAGAAAGGGGGGAGAGACAGAGACAGAAAAGGAATGGGAAAAGAGAGGGAGCTTTTCTGGGCTGAGTCAGCGCAGTGCACCAGACTGACAGTGTGAATTATTCTCTGGTATTGACCCAGCTGTCTGGGTCGCTCCTGTATCTGAGAAATAAGTGTCTCTGATAAAACAGGTTAGCATCGATGAATCTGTGAGAACTCAACGCTTACGAGAGGAAATTAATGAGTAGCCTTTTCACCTTACGACTGAGCGAGGTTCACACAGCGTGCACATGTTAGCACGTTAGCACCACTGTGTGAGGGTCAGACAGCATGGCTGGCTAGTACCACCATGCAATGCTGTGTTGTCTCGATGTCTGAGAGGACTGAAACTTCGCTCACCGCTGTTAAAACTGTACTGACATCGAAGAAAAACAACTGTTGAGCTGCTAGCTGTCTACAGCGACATAATGCAGTGTTCTTGTTGAAGAACTCAATTCGGTGAATTTGATGTAAGAACATGCTTGAAGGCATACTGAAAAAGTCTAGAGTGTACAGAAATAAGGGTTTTATACACCAGTTATTTCCAGTCCACTAATTTGATTGGATGAGCAGTGTTTCAAGAGTGCTTATATTTAGTATAACCGCACTGCGACACTTCACTCACTAGTGTTTTCAGTGCAAAACTCCAATTCTATCAATCATCTCACCAAAACCAGAACTAGCATATATGAGATACTAGTATCCATGCTCAACATTACCTATGGAATAAGACAGACCCTTCTGTTCATATCCACCTTCATTTCATCCATATATGGGCATGTGTCCTAAAAGCTTGCATGTACACATTTAACAAAGCAGTACCATTAGAAAGCTTGGAGGCAGCAGAGACTGTAGTTTCCTGGCTAGTTTCCAGTTATTTCCAATATAGATGGTAATTAACAATTATTCATAGGGCCAGAGGTGAATAATTGTTTTAGCATATGCTACACTGTAGCATAATAAAAAAACAAACTAAAATGAGATGTTTTTAATTATTCATTTTTATGCTCCATTATTAAAATCAATCTATTAAAGGTCCATTTTATCCATCTATTAAAAGTCATTTAAAGTTTCATCACAGCTAAAATGATATCTTAGCAAGTTAAACAATGTTAATAATAATCCAAATATTTTAGCATTTCCTATAAGACAATTAGACGAAACCAGTTTCTAGCTTGAAAACGACTTATTTCAAAATCTCTTTTATTTGCCAAACTGCTTGATCCTACTAAGGTCACAGGGAGGCTGGAGCCTATTTCAGCCAACCCAATACTGTGTAACAGAAGGGTACACCCTGAACAGCTGGCTGTAGCATCAGAGGGTAGCACACACAACCATTAACATTCAGACTACCACCTAGGGGCAATTCACAACAGTCAGTTAGCTTAAGGTGTATGTTTATAGAGTGTGGGAGGAAGACTGCCATCTTGACTTGCATTATCTCAGGTTCATGTTCGGGAAGGTCCATTATCCCAAATGAGGTATTAAACACCAGTCAAAGTCTTTGCGAACACTGTTTTCCCAAAAAAAGGAAAGAAAAAGATATATATCAAGTATCACAGTGCTATTTTTACCAACACAAGCAAAATGCCAGCGGCCCAGACAATACTGTAAACCCCCAATGATGCCATACATTTAATTATTTCCACTGAAAGAGAGCCTACCCATGGCTAAATCAATTAATTTAAAATGCATATTCGGGCGGCATAGTGGCATAGTATTTAGCATGACTGTCTCATGTCAAGAAGGCACTGTGTTAGGACGCCTGCCAGTTAACTGTGCTTTTATTTGTCCCCTTTGGCTTTCCATAGACTCATTATTGGGCTCACCTGTGTCTTGTTGCCTGCCTCACTTCTGTTTATATAAGCCCTGCATTTTCCCCACAAGCTTTGCCAGATTGTGCCAGAGTTTTCTCCTGTGCCTGTCCAGCATTTGTATATATCTCTGCCTAGTAGTTTTTGACCTTGCCTATTCATTGACCATTCTTGCTAGTTTTGTTTTGGATGCCTCTGTTTTTGACTTGTTGGATATCTCTGACCTTTGCATGTTTTCTGACCATGAGTTTGCCCGTTGTTGTGATTTTTGGAAACCTCTGCCACTGTGTTTGTCTTCCTGGATATCTCTGACCACTGCCTGTTTTTTGAACATGAGTTTGCCTGCCATTTTTGATTGACTGCTTATTTATTAAATATTGTGCTCTACATCTCTTCTGTCTGCATGTGGATCCTTTTCCCCCTGTGTATCCCTAACAGTACTGGGTTCGGATTCTGGGCTCGGGAGTTCGCACATTGCCCATGCTTGCATGAGTTTCCTTCAACAGTCCAAAGATATTCACATTTGTCTAATTGGCTGTTTCAAAATTGTCCCTAGGTGTGAATAATTGTGTGTGTTGCCCTGAGAGTGTCTGGTGAGCTTACATTGCCTTTACCCAGAGTAGGCTGAGATAGGCACCAGCCTCTCTGCAACCCTAGGAGGATTAATCAGTTCAGCAAATGAGTGAATGAAACCCCTGCCACCTACATTATATAACAAAAAACTGGGAAAATTCATATAAATCCAACTTAAAATTCACATGACGGTAAAGTTTCACTGAACCCAAACTCGTAAAATGTTCCTTTCTGTCCCGACTGTCGTCCTTGCAACTCTCTCACAAATCTAGTCTCTGATTAGCTGACAAGTGTGACTAATTCTAAAATTACAGACTAGTTAGAAACATCACAGACTTGAAAGTGAATCGGTGAATCGAATTGTGTGTGTAAAAAGTGGGTGTGGAGAGTGACAGAGAAGGTCAAGCTTATCAAGCCTCACAAGAGAAGCACAGTCAAATTACATGCACTGTCCTAGTTGTACACACACACACACACACACACACACACACACACACACAAACCTGCTGTAATGAAATCCAATGAATAAGTGAAAAGATAAATCAGACGGACAGTAATTAACAGTGGAAAGTATGCAACAAATTAAAAAAAAAAGTAACAAATAGTTCAGTACCTGAAGTCACATTCAGCCTATCCAACACACACACACACACACACACAGAGAGAGAGAGAGAGAGAGAGAGAGTACACTATGAAACATAATTAGAGCTTATAAAAAGGTTATATTACTAACTCATAAAGAATTGTAAGTCCAGTTGTACTAATTTATAAAAATGTTCTTTACAAAAAGCGTAACTCAAATTTGCCCCATCCACTGGGATTGTATCCAGGCCTGACAGGTTTGTTATTGCTGTAGTACAGACTCTTAGACACAGTGATACTAACAATGCTTATATGAGAGTCAGAGGTTCGGGCTAGGGCAGGCTCAGGAAGGGGGGCTTGGGATGCATCAGCTGCACAGGAACAATAATCCGGGGTCTGGCCACCTGACCGAGCACCCAGCCTTGTCCACTGAATAACTCTATAAAATGGACACCTGCCATGGTGGTCACATGTATCACTGGGGGCCCTCGGTGAACGCAGGCCAGGACAATTGGCCAGTAGTCACGGCTAGTTGCCTGCTGATATATCAGATGTGATCTCCCTCCATGCAGGGTTCAACACCCCAGCCAAATGCTGGAGTTATTTGTTCTTGTCATTAAACTAAACTTTATTGTGACCCTCCGAGGCTGTTATTGCACCGGTAGCACTTCTCCCTGACTGGACTTCATCATTCGCACTGTCTATGAATCTCGCAGGTTTTGCCATTGCACATCAGTGAGCTATAATTCCTAAACACCCTAGCACACTCAAAAAGGGCAGTATGTGTGTGTGTGTGTGTGTGTGTGTGTGTGTGTGTGTGTGTGTGTGTGTGTGTGCATGGGGACTGAACTGATATGACAACAGAATGGGTTTTTCAATTTGCTCTCATCCTGATTTGCAATTTAATAAACACTTTCACAGCATGCGCACAGTTGGCCTAGAGTCAGCCATTTTCTCCACTGCATCTCTATGTGCATCTGCTCAAACATTTAGCCTTGACCAAAATATGCACTGGAGGACAGTGACAAACAATGTGGTTAATATTCTATACTCTTTGTTAAATATGCAGTATGATTTTTTTTCAACACACAGGTGCTTCAATGTAAATTCATTTTCCATAAACTTAGGACGTATGCATTTAACCACAACCACTATAAGAACATTGCAAAACTGCTGTCTTAGCAGGGGCAAATATATTCAATATAGTCAAATATATCTCCACTATAAGATGACCATTTACAAAAAATATTGATTCATTCACTCATTTTCTATGCTGCTTAATCCTAATTAGCGTCGCACCCATCTCAGCCGACTCTGGGCGAGGCCGGGGTACACCCTGGACCGCTCACTAGGCCATCGCATACTCAATATAAGATTTTTTAACATAATTAAAATTTTATTTTATTACACTGAAAGTAAAAAATATTTTCTTTTACAAAAATTAACAAAATCATGAATTAAAAGTGCCTAACAAATAGGTCTCATAGCCTTATATTTGGCTTATCATATAATAGGAAACAGATAAATTAGCTTATAATCAAGATATTCAAACTTGATTTCAGTATACAAATGGCACCTGGTATCAATACTTATAGGTTGTCTTTATATTTGTGATTTTTTTTTTAAAAAATTGTATTTATTTATTTATTTATTTTCAGAAAATATAGTATGATGAGGCCCTATGATGGTCTGGCAAACCATGTGTACCATACCTTCGCCCAGTGTAGGCTGAGATAGGCTCGAGCCTCCCTGCAACCCTAGAGGATTAGGCAGGTGGGTAAATGAATGAGTGAGTGAGAAGATTATGGCGATGTGTTATACACAACTGCTGCTTAAGCTTCCTGGAAAATATTCATTACATTAGAATACATATAGTACTATACGAAAACATTACGATCTGATTGGTCCGCTATCTCCAAATTTAAAAAATATGCTCTGAATAAGTTGAATAGATGCTGTTAGTAATATATATCACGATTAACTCACAAAGCATTCCTGACTGGTGTCAGTCATGACTAAAATATGTAAATATATACTATAAAAATCTTGTTTTAGTTTGTTTTTCTTTATTTTTCTCTGTAGTATATACTACTAAACCTCTAAAAAGGATTTATAGTGAAATAAAGTGAAATGAGAGTAAGGGACATTAATACTATTTTCCTTAACAAACAACACAAAATTATTTTTGGTTTTAAACAAAAATGTAGTTGAATTATGGAATAAAAAGAAATATGCTGTGGAAATTAAACACACAACAGAATTAACCCTTCTTTTACATTAGTTTCATTTGTGTTACATATGTATAGTGTGTACAGTATAAACTGACTTTTTACTCTGCAGTGATAAACTGATCAGTTGTGCATCAGTCAGCTGATAAAATGATGTTTAAATCTGTGTGCATATTAAAATATGCATTATCTGGACTATATAGAAGTCACATTAAATAGAGAAGCATGAAAACATTAATAGCAAAATAAAGTTAGGATGAGAATAAGGGCCATTATTATTCTTTAAATTACCAAACCCAACATGAAAGTATTGGTTTTTATTACAAAAGTCGTCGAAATATGGAAAGTAAAGTGCTCCAGATTGTAATAAGGGATGTTATGAAGTGTGAGCTTGCTTTGCCTCAGTATTCTTTATTGCTCTCACCACGAGCATCCTTGGAATCATTTTTGTCACTCATCCTCAACAGTTCATCATCGCTCATGTTTTACAGCGCACCCTCCCGAAATGATGGTGACTCGCACATTACAATATGGGAAAGTAGCCGAGATTCAATGAATTTAAGGATGCGATGCTGCGGACAAAGCATGTATATCTGTCAACTTATGGCTATAGCAGTTAGAAAAACATTAGCATATTTGGGGTATACTCTGGACAAGAGGTGGCTGTTTTTACTGCCAGTGTATTTCTGAAGGTTCTTGAAAGAGACAGTGCGGTCATAGAAAATATCAACTGCAGATAAACGAGCTGACATAAAACTGCAGTCCATGTCCTGTCAAGCTTGGGTAGCTTCCAAGCGGAAAGAGAGAGAGAGAGAGAGAGAGAGAGATTCAATCTATACTAGCATTCACATTTTCTTCTTAAAATTGCAGCATGAGTGAAAGATTTCCTTTGTTCACTCATTTTTATTATGATAGTATATAACATACCACAATATACTGTTGTATAATATTATATAAGAAATACTTTACATCTGATATTACATTTTATTGTAATTATTTTTGTAATTACTGCTGTTGCTCTATATATTCTATTAATTCAAATGGCAATTATTTTAACAAAAGAGGTAATTGCATAACATTACGCCATAATTCTAAGATATTAATTATATATAATATTAAATAAATCCTGATGAAAGCCCTGCACAATTATTCCCCAACGCTGGGTTAAGTTCTGGATAGTTAGACAGTAATGCGGTTGGTCAGCCTTGCATTTACTGTGTGGCCTTGGCAGATGGCCCCTCTCTCGCAGTCACCTCTTTGCCAATGAGGTAAAAATGGCAAGTTTTTGCTCTTTAAGATGGCGGCACATAACCTGTCCATGGAACATAAATGTGTCGGAGCCTCTTGGCAAAGATAGATGGTGCCCTGCATGCTTGCCTTCATAAAAAGGTCTTTAAAGCCCCATCCTGATCCTTTTTCCCCGGGAAGCATTAGATTAAAGAACAAGGAGCTCGGGCTTGGTAAATGTAATAGATTGCCGGCGAAGGTTTCAAAGCGCTGTCCGTTTGTACTGGGGGAGAAGAAGAAGGCCATTATGTAAAAGAGTATTGCCTATGTGATCCACGCCTTTTCTCTCAGCCAAGAAAGACGAAGAACACACATCCGTGTGGATTTGATTGCTTCTCAGGACGTCCTCACACATACAGCATCGTGACAAATGCCTGGGTTTTGATGGCTATTATGTCTGAATGAAAATTATTTATACATTTTTGGCAAAGGTCGAGCGCCTCTGCGGTGATTACTGCATGTTATAATGGGAACGGAGGTGTAAGTGAATAGCACGCCATCTGTTGAGTTATAGTCAGATTAGGACGTGACTGTGGCCAAGCGCACAGTGTGTGATGGTTTGCCCAAGCCTGTGACAACTTTGATCCCTGAGCAGACCCCCTGAGTGGCACCTAGCATTATCGATGAGCTTTGTGTGTATTGATGCATAACTGTGTGTGTGTGGAGGCATGCGTGAAGTGTGTGTGGCAAGGTGCAGGGCTATATGAGCTACGTACTGTAATATTTCCCTCCTGCATAAACGAGTAAGAGCATATAGGGCTTTTTTATCCAGTGCTGCACGACACAGCTGATTACAATAGCATTGCATAGGTGATGATAATACATTCCTGTCAGACATTCATCAGCACATTGCATGAGAGATGAGTGGAGAAGAAACACCTCCTCTTTTCCACACATGCATGCAGTACTTATATGAGCTGATAAGCATATGCCATATATTTTACAGTTATTTCACAACTTCTGATTGGACATGAATGCATAGCCTTGCAAGGCAATAGATGAGCAGGCTGATAGTCATATCTGGTCAGAGGGAGTGGAATAACTGTTTGTCTCTATCCACTGGAGCAATATATTGGATATTTTTACTCTTTTTTCAAATTACTGAAAACTATATGCTTATTATAATCAAATAATTTTGATTATGACATTTAATACTGAGAGCTAGCTATACTTCTGGTTACGGCATACTTGTTACGACAACCTATCCCTGATCACCAGCATCAGGTGACCCCAACGACTGGAAGCCACTTCCTTGCTTCAGGTGGATAAACTTGTGTTTCTCTCTAAGTCGAATTCCTGTAATAAAAAAAAAAGCTCTTCAAATAGGGTTAGCTTTTTGCTTAACACAAGTCATGACCGATTCTATTTATTTTGCTTTTGTGATGTACCTATTAATGGTATATGGGGTAAGAACCTGATAATAGGTTGGCCAATCAGAGGGTACGAATCGATTAACATAGCATTTCCATAAAGTCGTAGTAGTATTTAGCACAGCATAGGATAGTACTTAATGATCTCATCATGTGATAATATCCATGATTGCCCAACATGACAAACTATTTCAATTATTAACTATCAAGCTTACATAGAGTCACAAAGCACAACATGTTAGACATGTAAGTAATATAAAAAATTTGAAGATTCTCATGAAAGCATGCAAGCAACCATTGTAAACAATGTTAGCAATGCACTGTATGTTCTGTATGTTCATATGTTCTGACTCCTTTCTATTATAGACAGCATTACCAGTTACAGCAGTTTGTACTACAGTAGCTCTTCGGTGGAATCATAACAGATGTAATAGCCTTTGCTATGTATGTGCATCACTGTGCCTTGGGCCACCATGACACTCTTACCAGTTCTCTGGTTGTCCTTTCTTGAACCAAATTTGAGAGGTACTTATCACTGCATACCAGTAACACCCAAGAAGTCCCGGCATTTTGGAGTTGAATGGACCCAGTCATTTAGCCATCACAGTGTGGTCCTTGTTAAAGTGACTTGTGCTTGCTCATTTTTCCCATTTCCAACACATCGTCTTTGAGGACTGACTATTCACTTTCTACTAAATACATCTCAATCCTTGGCAGGTACAACTGTAACCAGATAAACAATGTTCTTCACTTCACCTGTCAGCAGTCCTAATGCTTTTTTTTTTGTTTTCGCAAAGGACACATTATCTGTAATTTAAAAATGCCTGTACTTAACACCTTACACAAGTCCATAAACAGCTAGTGGAACATGACCATTTTATTCCCATGCCCCAGTGACACCAACACTGCTACCCAAATCCATGCCAGCTGTACCCTCCACCTTTATCCTCTGCTACATCCTGAGACGAGACGGCCCTGGAGGCAGCCTGCTGTCCATTATCCCCTCCTCTGACAGATATAACCGCATTGCGCTTGGTCTCTGGGCTCAGGTTTAGGCCTGATTTGAATACAGGCTTGTTTTATGGAGGCAGGTAATTGGAAGAAGGTGATTTATTGCAGTGTATACAGGGCCTGCATCCAACAAAATATCTGGAAGCAGGAAATAATCACTTCCCCCGCCGTCATGACATTTATCTGGACACTGGTATATTTTAAACACCCCACATTGACAGTGTTGACTATTAGCCACAAAATAAATTATTCACCACTTACAAGGGGAGAAAAAATGAGAAAATTCTCCTTTCCACGGTCATAACAGGACAAAACGGCATGCATTGGAAAGAGAAGAGGCAGTCATTTTTTGTTCAATTACAAAAGGCAAATATTTATTATTTATAAGTACTTGCCTTGTATGGGCTTAAATGTTATTTATGAACCTGTTGCATAGTGATTTCCAATGTAACTCATTATTTTTCGCCAGAGGGTGTTGTAAAGGAGCAAGGATATATTTAATGACACTCTGCTAGTCGGCGCAATTACACTGTAATCATTATGTAAAATGTGCTATTAATTAAACCAATTTTCTGCGGGGGAACATTCTTTTCTTCAGGGCTTCGTCTTCATCGCTCAGCATTGTGGCTCCTGTTTTTCTCCCTTCCTCTCTAACATTGTGACTTGGGCACTTTCATATTTATAAAAAAAAATTCATTAGTTCCTTATGCTAACAAGCATACATTAATATGGACATGATTCCAACCATAATTAGATATTACTTAGAACATATTCTCTGGATCTATTTCAGGGGATGGCTATGAAGAAAAAAAAAATACTGGTTCATTTATTTCAGCTAAGTAAAAGATCAAGTAAAGTTTAGAAGAAACTTATTAATAGCTTCAATACTTCAAAACCTAGTTGGTTAGTGATCCTAATTTTTTGTTTGGGCACATTTTGTTTTAATACTGTTTCTACACTAATCCTTAAATAATTTACCCAGAGGGAATCATGGAATGTATTCTATCTGTACCCACTGGATATGAGCAGTCAAGCTGGATATGAGTTGGTTGGCTAACCAACAAATATATTATCCCATATACCATCAGTAGGTACGTCACTACCAAAAAGCGGCTGCTAGTCGTACTAAGCTTAACACTAACTCTAGCTGGCTCGTTCTTTTAGAGTTATAAATAAAAACCATTTTATGAAAATATTATATGTAGAGAATTTTTTTTTAAATTCCAGAATTGCATATTTTTTTCTTGACTAAATGCAACTTTATTGCCCTGCCGCGAGGACCGGTCCTGGTAAACTGGATTTTCAATTAAGCATTTGATATTATTTTTTATATTTTATATTTATATTTTTAAATATCTGGTTAAATTGTTTCCTGTATTTTTAACCCCATTTTTCTACCTAATTTAGTTGTATCCAATTTCCACTCATCAGGTATTCACTTCCCTATCACAGAACCACCAAACAGGCCACCCACCTTTTTCGAACTGCTGCACATGCG
>JBCNYG010000006.1:7913605-7932088 GCA_039654305.1 Porochilus rendahli | reverse complement strand
CTGCACATGCGTATTTTGGGGTGGTCTAACACACTTGGGGGGGCTATCGGCCCTCTCGTACGAATGAGCTCACAGACGCCCATGATTGGCTGGTGATCGCGGTGAGTGACAGGGAAGTGAGTATATGCCATCCCTCCCTCCCGTGAGGGCTCGGCCAATTAGCTCCCATGGACTTCCGGTCGCGGATGGCTGTGGCATCAATCTGGATTCGAACTTGCGATCTCCGCGTTGATAGTCTCGCTCCTTGTCTGTTAAATATTACTTATAATCATTATCAGAAAAATGTAGGATATTACTCGGTACACAGAGTAAATACGTTGTGTGCTCTTAATTTCACCACACTGTTAGTAGCATATCAATGCTGTAGTTAAAGCAGAAGCATCTTGGCACATGTTGATTGTTTTCACTATCTATTACCATTACATGACTGCAACAGAAACAGAAACAATTCAATACCCTGAGAGCGGCCATTTACATTGCAAATGTGACTGTTTGCCGTTTGAAGAAGACAGGTAGAGAACTCTGAAGACCAAGATCACGTCAATTCGCTTGTATAGACAACACAGGAAGCCTAATGTTTATTTATTTGGTGCCAATTTACAGATAGATGTGTTTTCCATTAATAAGTAAACATTTCTGATTTCGGATACCTGTACAAAGGGGCATCTTTAATGGATCAGCTTAAACACTGAACTCTTTTCTGGGCTTACTGTGGACGAGAACCAAAAAACCCACACACAAGTTTGCAGTACAGTACTGTGCAAGCATCTTGGGCTTGGGTTTTTAGAAAAAACTTTGTCATAGATTTTTTTTTATGATGTCTGCATTATAGTTGAAAAACATTTTGTCTGCATTACTGTTGAAAAACATTTTAGATTCCCAAAAATTAGTTTTTCAACACAAATGTAATGCTACAGAAAAATATTTGCATGTCAGTACAGAAGGCAGTATATAAATGTAAATATGTGTTTTTCTATTAGAGAAACTTTAATAAATCAATGCTGGTATCTTTGTATTTTGCTTAACCGTCTTTTGCTTAAAAAAAAAATCTCATTTGCACGGCTTCTATCATTCAAATGGAATGATACGGAAGAAAAGAAAAGAACTAACCCTAAAATATATCAAAATAATTCTGTTAGTAAAGATGCCAAGCATACAGGTTTTGTTAAAACAGCTGAGGGAGATCATTATTGTTTCTCAAGCAGCATTTCAATAGTGCCGTTCCCAAGAACATCTTCTGTAGTGGTCATAAAAATTTCAGAAAGACACACTGTGTCTGCCGTAATGTTCGTAATGCACATATACAATTTGGAAGTCTTTTCTACCACCTACAGCTTTAAAGCTGATAAGAGACCATAAATGCAAACATACACAAAGAGAAATATGCACACACACACCCCTCGAAATGAAAACACATCTTACAGCCTCATCTTGCCTTCTAAGCTTTTTTCAATCTGCATAATAGCAGGGTTTCGATTACAGTGAGCTGAATGCGAGGCGGCATCAAGCTTCTTAGCAGTGATCTGAATTACAATATTTATCCTGCCTGGTTTATTGTAACTCAACAGATGAATGAGCTGACTCCATGATAATCCATAACCCTGCTGCCTGGTGTCATCGCAGCCTGTTTCATTAATAAACTAACACCAAGATCATAATGACTGTCTCCTCTGAGAGCGAAGGCGAGGGCGAACTGTTGTACATCACAGCAAGATTATCTTCATCCTCCTTTCTTCGAGATGAGCAAATTATTAGAACACACTTCTTATCTGTTTGGATAAGCAGCAGGCAAGTGTATGATGGATAGCACTGTTTACAGATGAGGTGTGATAATATTAGGGCAAGCTACAGCACCGATCATGGTAATGAACCCTCGGCCAGTCAGATGCACAATGAGGGCCAGATAGATTACGCTGCCCACCCTGTCAGATTGGGCAATCTGTTCTACTGCTCCATATCGAGAGAGAGAGAGAGAGAGAGAGAGAGAGAGAGAGAGAGAGAAAGAGAGAAAGAGCACTTCTTTGTAGATTGTGGAGCTGTGACTGCATTTCACTTTCTCCTACACTACAAAATAAACACAAGACTTCTTTGAAACTATGGACCTTTCCTTCAGGTAGCTGTTGTGAGAACAAAACATTTACTATGAATAACTAGCCAGAGGTGTGCTTCAGAATTATTTGGGAAAAAATACCAACTTATGCAATAATTCTTAAAAAAAAAAAGAAGAAGAAACTGTTTCTATGTCTACCTTCACCATCACTCACTCACATCACTCATAATCCTGCTAGGGTTGTGAGAGGCTGGTGCAAATCTCAGCAGAGACTAGGCAAAGGCGGGGTCCACCCTGCAGCGCTCGTCAGTCCATCTCAGGACCAACACACACACACAATCACCTAGGGGTAATTTGGAATTTGGAATGGCCATTTGGCTTATTGTGAATGTCTTTGTACTGTGGTGGAAACCCAGATTACCCAGAGGAAACCCACACAAGCATGGGAACCCAGGACTTTCTCACTGTCAGTCAGATGTGCTAACCACTACCCCACCGTGCCTTCCTTGACCATAAAGTAATAAATATATCATTTACATAAGCAGTTTCAGTGAAAAACAAACCCGTAATAAAAGAAAATGAGATTTTTATTGTTTATTTTGATATATTTTAACCCTGAGGCAGTCAGATGATCTGCAAAGCATAAATGCTTTGTTTTATTTATTGTATATAAATTGTAGGCAGTGAGAACCAAAAAATAATTCCGACAAGTATATTGAGGTAACATGTTTTAGTATGTACTATGTGAAAACACAAGAAAAATAAACCAAAATGGGATTTTTATGGTTCATTTTCTCATTTCAAAGCATGACATAATGACGCCGCCTGCTCCAAGTGGCCGTAGCAAACGTGAGTCAGCCATTTTAGCTCAAGCATTATTCACTCAGGATACTGTTTTTATTCCCCAGTTAGTGAACCAATCAGATTGTGTTGTTCCGGTGTAGTGTATACTTCTTAAATCCTTATCCCCCCTTTTGCTCCTGAGGGCTGAGATAAAAATTTCAACTAGTTGGGATATATCTCTGATGGTAATATTTGGAGGCATCTTGCATAAAACGCAGCCACCCTCATCTTTTCTCTCAACTGTCTCCCTTATGGCTTAAGCATCCCTGGTTTGATTAGAATATCAGGCTTGTTAAGAATATCACAAAAATCTCCCTGTGACTGTATGTTTTTTTTGTCAGTGGGTGAACCGGCTGCACTATATTGCTGCTAAAGTTGAATGGTGTGCATGCATGCGTATGTGAATACATAAGTGTGTGTGTGTGTGTGCACTGTGATGAACCGCCTTTGAATCTGGGGTTCATTCCCGAAAATACTCAGGATTTTCAGGACTGACTTTGGGTCCACTATATCCCAGATTAGCACCATGGATATAATAAAATATATGAATGTCTTTTGTGCTTCTCATTTTTCAGTACACTTGTTTCATATGTAACCCATTTGAAACATACTGTAGTAATAAAAAACAACCCAGGAAAGACAACAACAAAAATAACCCCTAAAATCCTCTTCAGATAAAATCTACACATATAACATTTTATTTGCAAGTGCTCTAATATTTGGACTTCTCCAGCTTCGTTGAGACTCTTTCATTGAATTTGTGTCTGTTAACACTAGCTGGAAATGCACTAATAGCATCAGATTGCATTTGCAAAGAGTGTGTCTTGTTGTACAGCCCAAAAACAAATAGAGGTGGCAAACACTTCTTGGACAAAGTAAGTTTAATCAATAACACAAGCACCTGTTTAGGGCCAGTCAGGATGTATAAATCAATAGGTGTGGAGAAAAATGGTAGGACAGGAAAGGTTAAGAGTGTGGATTAAAATGTGTTCCCTGGAGCATGTAAAAGAGGCAAGAACGGATGTTAAAGGATGTAGCGTGTGTGTGTGTGTGTGTGGGGAGGGTATTATATCTGTGGGTGTGTGTGTTGCCGGGTTCTTGGCTTGAGTTGCTGGCCCGCACATCATTTTTCTCCCTGTGTCACAGGAAATGGACTGATAGATCACTTCCTTGTGTCATTGCTTGGTATGGGTGACAATCAGTGAAATGACTGTGTCTTCCTCCTTACATAGGCTCATAATTGATAGTCCAAACCACAAAGACTTTCTTTACGCGTTCGCCGTGATGAAGCATTACACTGAAATCACTCCCGATGAGGAGGAGCCACCACCATTTGTTATTTACTTCCCCAGGCATATTACCTTAAACCCCACCTTTCCCCCCAACCACACACACACACACACACACACACACACACCAAATCCCCAAGTGGAATTTTTGCCACAAGAACACATTATGGTAATCGGACAGTATGTGTGTATAGGAATCAATCAGCAGGAAAACCATGGCAAAGAGTTATGACAGCGTAAAGTCTGTTTGTAACTTTTGATTAATGGAATATTTGCCGCAGGCTAAACGGAGAAACAGGCAGCTGAGTGTTAGACTTGAGGGTTAAACCCCAAATGTTCATTTAAATGCAGAAGCGGTATGGACCAATGATCTTGGCGTACGAGCTGTGTGATATTAGCCGAACCAATTTCTGAGCACCGCTCGTAGCCTGTATCAGCTTGCGTGTCTACTTTAGCACTTAGTACCTCCTATTTTCCTTAGCATTTTGATCATTAGTAGTCCCTTGTTGTCAAATTGCTGAAAGACAAATTTCAGATGAATTATATACTTTGAAAAAGTGTCTACTCTTACTCTGTTGTACGCTTATTGCTTTACTATACGCTTACTCTGTTCTATATTCACGGGTATTCTCTGCTCTCTATTCATGAGTATTTTCAAAATGCTGATCATGTTCACCCTGTAAAGTGTTTAGGATATTCACTTTCAATAGACACTTTCAATTTTTTTTTTTGAGAATGCCTTTGTTACCGTAGCAAAGTAACAAAGTAAGAAGAGGTGAGTGTGGTTAAATACTCTGGTGCAGAATGTCTCATCCAGAGCATACGAGTCACAGTTTGATAATTTGCTATGCAAGGCATTGTTATCGTGGCAGAAAGTATTCTTTAAACAGTATATAGAAAGTGCTGCAAATACATCGCAGCCTGAAATCCAATCAGAAGTCATCATTTAACAGTGCTGTGCTATAAATACAGTTGAATCACCATAGGTGGTTCCATACCATGTATACAATGTACAAGTTCCGTATTTAATAGAGGAATGGTATAAAAGTTATAAGAAATATTGTCTACAGGTCATAGCCTTCCCCTGTATTTTGGACCCTAACTTTGGTTCCCGGTCTCTAGAATGACCATAAACAGTAGATACAGCAGTCTGGAAAAATTCTTCACATCTTGAAATATTTCGGCAAAAGTAAGTAGTAAATACATTCTAGCACTTTTCCTTGATGGTGCAGATATAAAATCTGGTTCAGGAAGCATGAGGACTCAGGAACTGGAACCACAAAGTCCTGACCTGTATTGAAAGTTTTTGGGATGTTCTGGAGAAGACTTTATGGAATGGTTTGATTTTACGTCATCCATCCAAGATTGTCAGTACAAAAATGAACTCAAATCTGGACGGAAGTAGACAGTGTTGTATTGGTTAGCACTTCTGCATAACAGCAAGAAGGCCCTGGGTTCAAGGTTTGGTGGGGCATTTCTGTATGAAGTTCTCCTCATGCTTGCATTGGTTTCCTCCGAGTACTTTGTTTTTCCTCCCACGGTCCAAAGACATGCACATTAGACTAATTTGCTGCTACAAATATCTCCTACGTGTGAGTGTGAATAGTGGGGCTTGTATTGGCCTGCGATTAATTGGCGAGCTGTTCAGGGTGTACCCCTCCTTCGTCCAGAGTCAGCTGAGATAGGCTCCAGCCTCCCTATGACCTTAGAAGGATTAAGTGGCTAAACACATGAATGAATAAATGTATTTGATGACACCAAAAACCACCACCACCACCACACACAGCACTGTAAATGGTGATTGCATGTAAAGCTTGTCATACAATGTACAAGAGTGACCCTTATGCCCTTTCCAGTGTTGTCATTAGTAATCAGCTCACAAGGAAAACAGGGGCGGGAGAGGGGAGGAAAATCATTTGAACTCATGATCCACCATGGATCGGCCTGAGCATTGAGGTCATCAGCAGGCTAGGATGACAGTTCAGGTCAATAACAAAGGGCAGAAGGGGAGCTGAGAAGGGCTCAAGGGGTCTACAGTCAAGGGCTCAGACTCAGGATGCTAAGGATTAAGGCTGGTTCTTAAGATGTCGGCAGTTTTTTCTTCCATTTTCTCCACTGAAGGATTTGCAGCAAGCTAGAATGACAGTGAGTGTTGGACTTTGCTGACTGTGCCAGCTCGAGGCCTGCAGGTCATACACCCCAGCCTCTCAGCTGCTGCTGTCTACACAATGACAAAAAGCTGAGGAATAGAAGGATCTGATGAGCTGTCGGGTGTTTCTATCATGTTTGCAGCCTGATCCTCTCAGCGATCATGAGCATAGCAGCTACATCCTTCACGCTTGACTATTGAGTTATTGATACAGTAGCTGTCGGCGTGTCAAAGCACTTCACTGATTGTGATAGGAGATTTTTTGCTACATGCATACAGAAAACTAGTCAGAAGTGTGCAGAAGAAAAATACAAGAATAGTGTTGTGGATAAGAGTAGAAGCGATGAATTTCTTTTGTGCAAGAAAGAAAAGTAAAACATAAGAAAGAAAGAGGAAATAGAGTTATGTATCGGAGCTATCAAGACATCTCATTTGACACATTTAATCCAGGGAAAGTCATCTCGAGGGGAAAAAAGTAATAACCCCCACTATGCCTTTCCTCGCCTTACACAGCGCTTATGAAATATCACTCCTGAACTCGCGTTGCCTTACCAGCTTAGGGGGATTTGGTCAGTTTGGAAACTTGTCAAACAGATGGATCAAACAGAGATATGGAGTCAGAGTCATTTCTGTCCTGATCCCTGCGTCCAGAATGTGATATGTGACTTGTAATAAGGCTTGTGCTTGAGCTGGGACTTAGTCCGGCTGAGCTGCATTAAAGCCAAGCGTCACCAGGTGACTCCAGCGGTCATGCCATTGTGCTGTACGTTGTTCCACATTCTGTCCGCTGCTCTTGAGTCGAAGGAGGTGCATGGCTTGCTAGGATGCTCGAAAATCCTCCCAGGCTGACTCCGTCACTATCAATTGTCCCTGAGCAGCTCTGATCATCACCTCAATTATCTGGTGTCCAGCCCACCTGATGGGTTTTTTGGCAACTATAAGTTCTGTGTCGATGAACATAGAATAATGACAGCACACTGCAGGCAGGTAGAATACAACAAGGCAGTTGAGTGCCCTCTAGTAAACAGCTGTAAGCACACACACACACACAAACACACACACACACACACACACACACACACACACACAGCCACGGCAGCCTATTCCCCTGCCTGCAGAAAAGCCATTTACTGACCACTGAGATGTCAGAAGCTGTAGTCCTCCTGTGGGAATGGAACTGATGTGTGTTCCCTCACCAAAGCTGAGCGAGGCGATGGGGAGAAACTCATTTACGCTGCAAATACAAATACACGCGTGCAGAGAGCAACAATGTTTGGACCATGCCTGATCTTATTCCGGAGGTTAGCAGGTGCAAGGGCAATTTCATAGCAAGGGAGCCAAATTCAGATATACAATAGTTATCTTTTAAGATTTGGAAGGTGTGCATTAGCAATTAGAGAAATACATACATAGCATGAAGCTCAAGCTGACCGCAGATTTACACTTTACATGTAAATCTCTATGTTGGCTTGATTGCAGAGTTTTGCAACTACCATGCAAAAGTATGTTATTGTATTCCACAACATCACAGCAGTGCTTGACTGGATTCAGGTCTTGTGCCTGGGGAAAATCTGGTGATTGAAGTACTCTAAAATTACGGTCATGGAATCAGTCTGAGAACACTTGTGATGATGGTGATGATGATGGGTAAATTTCAGCCAGAAAAGGATGCATGTGATCATCAACAATGCTGTCATGATGTTTGACTGCTATTAAGGTGTCCAATGTGTGTAAAGAATTCAGTTCCTACACCATTACACCACACCCACCACCACTGCTGCAGCCTCCTCCGCCAATCTGAACTGCTGATACTGATTTAACCCGAGCTCGCAAATTACCAAGCATGAGTTATTTCCTCAAGTTGAAGTACTGAAGGGTATGTTGTTTAAAACAAACAAACAAACAAACAAACTGGTCAAAGGTACTTTTTCATCTGGTTTACTCGAGTAAAAGTAAATAAATACAGACTCTGAAATGTACTTGGAGTATAATACATGAAGAACATTTTTATTGGCTGTTTGTCTCAAAAGCCTTATAAACAACTAATCAAAAATCTCTCTCTCTCTCTTTCTCTCTCTCTCTCTTCCCACATCCAACGTCTGCTGTTCCTCCATGCCATACTCATGCAGCTCTGCTCACTCACGTAACCAAAGTAATTGATTACATTTCATGAAAATCCTGTATAATTTCTGCCACTAAAATACCAACATTAATAATCCTCAAATGCATTATAACTAAAGTAACCACTCTGCTTTGAAAACCTAAATGGTAGAAAGAACAGATATTATGTTAAAATTTAAAGTAAAAGTAAACAGAAAAACAAAAAAATTAATACTCAAATAAAGTACTGATACTCGAAAAATGTACTTATGTACAGTACTCAAGTAAATATACTTCATTAGTCTTCAACTCTGTCAACAAGGCACCAAACTACCACTCATTGCGTGCGTTTTTTTTATCCATTCCACCCTTCCATGTAAACCTTAGAGTATCTACTGCGGGAAACTCCCAGGAAATCTGACATCAACACCCATACCACAGTCAAATACTATTATACATTTGTACAGTGCCCTATAGTGCAGTATATGTGGTCACGCCCCCCCCTTCCCCATGCTTTTAATCCATGTGGCTAAATCAAATGACTTTGTGTTAGCATTTTTCTCTTGGTTGACTATTTATAAACATTTTGCTTCTCTTTAGGGTCATCTCTGTATTGCTCTGTCTCTGTTGGCTGTAATAAACGAGTGTAATTACAGAGCCTGATTGGTTGGAAGGTCATCGGTAATCCTGTAATTTTTCATGGATGTTGGGGTTTGTTTGTGATGAATGTTCACAGCCTTTCATGTGTCTCTCCTCAGACTGCCCTGTGCATGGAAATGCAAGTGCAAATGAAGCTGTTCTTTCCTCATTTTTTTAATCTCTCCCTTGTTTTTCCATAAACAAGTAAATGAGATCCTACAGTGAAAAGATCACATTTTAATAATAGCATGCTGTCACCACAATTAATTGAGTTTACTAATAAATATTTAGTGTAGTAAGATGTGCTTAATTGCGAAACACACATTTTTAGAGATTTTTGTTAATAGCAGTTGATACACTACATACTTTTTCTTTAAATATAATGGTTAATAATAATATTAATAATAATAATAATCAGTCAAATGCTTTTAGAATTGAATTACATTCTGTAATTTATTATGCTATTATGTCATTATGTGTGCTGTCACCCTGTGCTAACCAACTGTATGGCTTGTTAATGCAACTCTCCAGGTCTGTGCTACCCCAGACCACTAAAACACATTTTATCAGATTGGCCTTTTAATATTTTTATGGTCCTGATACAGAGATGCAAATCCACTTTTAAAGCACCAAATCAATCAGTCTAACACTCAACAGTACTTCCAAATATGGCAATAAAGTATCCGGCAGGTGTAATTCACTGCTGTGAAAGACTCCGCATGCCCCCCTGTGATTTAAACCACCTTTGGCATGGGTGCCTATCACAGTTGCAACACATTTTCTCAACCAATTGCGCATTACAGTCTTCTAATGGTCAAGTCAGACAGAGTAACTTATAGCAGCTCATTAAAAGGCTCCTCTTACACACTCGCTCTATCTCTCTCCCTGCCTCCCCCTTTCTCTCTCTTCATTTCTCTCGCTCTCAGTGGACACAATGTCTCCTGCCTATTTGCAGTGATTTCCGCAGGTTAAATTAATGTGCTGTCAGGCTTGTTTCGGAGGCAAGTACTGTGGCTGGCAGGTTCCCTGCTGCTTGGCTGATCAACTACTCAGCTGGAGCCGGGGAGGTGTCCGGTCAGCTGGCCAGTGAGTTGGTCAGTGTAAAGGGAAGGAAAGAGGGATGTTGGCAGGAGACGGGGAGCATGTATGGCTCCACATGCCACATGCTCATCTGTTAGCTGACAGCCTGGGAGAAGCTATGATGAACACTGTCCATTTAAACTCAGACAACATTTTCTCTCAGATCTAAAGTTGCCAGCTATGTACTGAGGACAGGAAGTAGGGCTGTGGTAAAGACCTCCACAGGCAAATCGGAGAGAAATCCAAGACCAGGAGTAGCAAAAATCTACTTTTAAAAAGAATGAAGATCAAGTTTAAATAAAAGCAAGACTGAGTTAATAAGAAATTCTTTACTTATACTAGTTAAAAAAGTACTTAATTCATGTATTTGATCTAATGATTGGCTTATATACTGCCTGGCAAAAAAAAAAAAAAAGTCAGACATTATAATTCATGGAGCGTATTTAGCCTTGACCACAGCTTGTAATCGCCATGGCATTGTTGCTCCAGTTGGTCAGGTCGAGGCTCAGCAACAATAATGTGGCAATAAAATGAAGTCAGCTGATGACCTGAATAGACTGAACGAGCGGGTTATCAAATCAATAGAATTTTTCTTCCCTGAAAATTCCCTGAACTTGTCTTAGTCTCATTGGTCTTTGCACTTGGACTTGTCTCAGCCCTGGCCATTGGTCTTGCCAAACCTACAAGGTGGTCTTGACCAAATTCAGTTGACTTTTTTAATATTTGGTTTTTTTTCTCAAGTGACTCCTCCATCAAACCACACAATGACAGTTGTTCTAAAGTAAGTTGCATCAAAGATAATATTTTTTTTTCTTTTCTGTTTTGGGTGTGGCTCTATCTGTCCCATTTGGACTTAACTAGTGTTCAGATTGATTTGAGAAGTCCAAGTCTTAGACTTGATGAAGCTAGCCCTGTCTACAGCTCAGGTGTGAAGTCGATGATTAGTTAATGCATATAGTATAAAGAATAGTATGAACATTAGTATAAATACACACGAGGGACCTAAACAAATAAAAAAAAAGCCCTGGGCAAGCTTATCGATGGTAAGACTACTGAATTAGGAAAACAAACTAAATCCTGTACTGACTTGGGTATATACATCTGCAAGCAAAGCACAGTAAAACGTGATGAGTGAACTATAATTCTGTCAAGTTATTGGGATTGAAAAGGTTTCCATTGTTGTATTATTGACTAGCAACGTGCATGAGCCTAAATAAATAAGCTTACATGTGATCCTACCTTGGCTCCGCCATGTTTCCAAGCAGAATACTGCTAACATAATTACACTGAATTGAATTTTAATAATAATAATAAGTCCCTTTAAATAAATTATTGGCATGCCCTATGCAGGCCGCCACCTCTCCATGCCCCCAAAACATAAAACCTCCTGCATCAGCAAGGATTCTTGCAATAAAAAAGAGAAAGAGTAATATGTGTAAATATACGTATTCTATATAGCATTTGTTTATTTCTTATACAATATATAATACATAGAACATATAACAGAACATCTATTAGTAGGCTAGCTGTAACTCATTCCTCTTAAATGAAGACTAAAAGGACTTTAATCTAATCTCATTCATTTAGTAAAGCTTAATCAATAGGCCTGAGATGCCAAAAGGTCTAGTTCATCTATTGATTACAATCCCTCTACTTTCTGCCTCAACAATAAACCAACTTACCATTAACAGCCCTTCAGCTCTTCAGTCTAGACTTCCTCTGGTGGTGGTGGTGGTTTTTGGTTAGGGAACAAGCTGAAACTTGTCTTATTACTCATATCACCTGGTGGGATCAGGCCCTATTCCCCATTCCCATGTCTCAAACCTTAATCCAATTTGTTCAGTCCTCTTGTCCTCGCTAGCTGCAAAATTAAAAACCTTGCCCCACAAAAACACCTTGCATTTCCAAGGTATTGGCTGCCTCTGCTAGACTAGAAACTTCATTTATTCTGGCTAACTTCTCAATTATCTTCCCAGTAGTGGAGACGTGTAAAAAGTGCAAAAATCAATAGGATTCCATTCCACTAGTATTGGAAGAGGAAAAATTAATGAGATAGGACACTCTCTTAATCAGAAATAAATGTTTTAATTCAGATAATGACATAGTTTTTCCTTGCAGAAGGATGACAAATGCCGGGCCAGCAGCCCCCTTACTAGAAGCTGTTCCAATTTTATTGTAAATATAAAAGGTATTGATCGGAGAGATGTACAAACCCTATTGCTTACAAAAGCCATTTGGGGGGCCTGGGAAAACTATTAAGCGCAAGGTCAGAAATCAATAAACAACACTAAAATGTGGCTGCGCTTGCCCTGGCTGGCACATTGGAAAGGAGAATGGCAGGCGTAGTGACAGAAGTGTCGGTGGTGTAGAGAGGGCAAGGATGAAGGGGTCAGGTGTGTAATCATGGGTCCTTTGACAGCCACCTCACACAGTGGCCAGATCGGCTATTGTTTCAAAACACCAACTCATCAGTCTGTCACCACTGCTAACCTACTTTACTAAGACTTCTCTGTCACTTCTCCACCACGCCTTACTCTCCACCACGGCTGCTCATTGCCGCATTCTCTTTCAGCTTCCTGTATGCATTACAGATATTTTTATTGGTCTTTGGTCTGGATATTAATGTCTTAATTTCTGATCTATTAGAAAAAATTTTTTAATTGAATTTAAAAACTATGTATAAATAAACATTTAGAAAATGTTTAGTGATTCTACAATCTTAAATCATTTTTTGTTAAATTCCATCCTAAGGTCAATCCAAGCTCTAATCTCTAGTTTAAAAGGCCAATACGCAGTCAGACACAAGGCCATGACACGAACCTTCAGCAATAGATTCTCAATGGCATCTCCATGAAAAGTTGATAAAGTTGTAATTTGTGTGCAGTAATTATTGTGAAATGGAGACGATCGGGGCAGATGACTTAACCCCAGATCTATGGACTCCACTGGACAAACTGCGTGTCATAACCTTACCTGCACTTTGCCACATGTCCAGCATTGACGGACCTTCACGATTCGTCAGGTCTTAGCAACAGGTAGAGAGAAACGCTGCATCAGAGCAGCAAAGCCATCTTAATAAACATTGCGAATTGATAAATCATTGGTGAGCCCAAAGGGACTTTATTTGCAAGAGATCCATGAGGCTTATGGAGGATCAACCAGTGAGTATTGCCTTCTTCAGCGACATCCGCTTGGTAGATAAATAAATAAATGAAGCTTCGTGAATCTGTATACAAATGAGAGTTCCTTGCCTGATGCATGAATAGGGGCTAACTTATGGAGGGCAGTTGTGGATGAAAATACTTCTCTCCCTGCCCTTCTGAAAATGGGATTTAGGAGAGGTCACTGTCTCCTATCAGAAGGTGAACTGCGGGGCGTTTTCGGAGAGGTGGTGGGGGTCCTGTGGATTTAGATCTCAGTGCACCCCTCTCCCATTCTTGGTAATGTCAGTATCTATGTCACGCTCATCTCCCAGAGCAATGATGGGATGGGCCTGATACGGCCCCCTGTCGGTACGGCCATTCGACCCTGCGTGTAATACCCCCTTAATGCTGGCACAGTGAACAAAGCACCCCATCCGCTGTGCACAGATCCCTTTTGACCCCTTGTCTCCTAACACAATGCAATTGGCCATGTCATTATGGCTGCCTGGCTGTCCCATTCCCTGTGTCTGCATGCACGACGACTGTATAAATTGATTTTTAGCTGTCATAGGAATAGGGGCTAACAGATTTGCTGGCCAGTGAGTGAAAATGAGGAAAGAAATGACAGTGAAAAGGTCATCTGATATTTCTGAGGATATCCAAGAGAAATGGATGCTAAAGTGGGAGTAAAAACTATTTATCCACATCCCCATGTGAATTTCTATTTACTTCACTACAGGATGGGTCTGAAGCCAGTCATCACATTTTTCCTTTTATCATTTTTTCCCCCCTGTAATCTGAACCGTACCTACTTCTGAACACAAATTAATTCTTTTTTTTTCCTAAGCAGTAGTAAATATTAGATTTTATTTTTAATGGAATTCCTCTACATTTGTAATATATTGTGTGTGTACAAGGACAAAAAAAATATTTCACATATTTGGATGTCCTCTTTATGTCAGATGTACGCACATGTGGGAGAACAAGGCAGCGGCTAGAATCATCTGAGTGCTTCAAATGTACAAACATTTCCATTTAATCCATCTTTCAGTGTACCTTTCTCCAATAAAAAAAAATCTGTAATCCAATACACCTTTTAATGCTGATTATAATCACAATACATAAGAAGTACATTTATAATGCATCATAGAATCTATACGTGCACTCGGACACACAACATTTCAAAAGTTTTTAGATAAAACCTTATACAGTAATCATAGATACTGAAAATAATGAGAACACGTTTAGATGAACTCTATATGCATAATGCATTAAAAAACATTTATAACGCAACATAGAGCTTCATACCTACAATATAGCACCCTGTTTTTGCATTTTTGTAAATCCTGTATTACAAATACTTTTATGGCATGTTATATTAGCTGAATAATAATAATAATACTCAGAAGTGGTAACATCAGAATACATTAATTATTGTAATAGCCGTTTATGTGTATGTTGTAATGCATTATTAACAGTTCCTTGCACTGTATCTGTGGTATGCACTTATGTTCCTCATATAATATGCTATAGAGCACAGGCAATATCATGGTGCTTTATAGAATTGTAAGATGTTATGTAAAGTGACATAAAGACGTAAGGCTTTGTACAGTATTATATATGAAACTATAGGTATTTATGAGAGGTTATACTGTCTTATGGCAGGTATTATGGATGCTATACAAAAATTAGAAATGTGTTTATATATTATACAATACAGATTTACAGTAAGTGTTATCATTGTTTGCTGAAGTATTCTGTTCATTCAGTTATTCATTTATTTAATAATTCATATTCAGTGAATGATTTATCTTGGCCAGTTCGGTGCATACAAACCCTGTGTCTGATATTCACTCACTCATTCACTACCTCCTACTTACTATCTATAAATTAAATGCAGAGGACTACACAGTATAATGAGCTCAACAGTAAAGTGTTAAGATATTTTCGGGCACTATTCCTCAGCACGATTAGTTACATAATGGTGTCGCTGCATTAATACGTGACAGATCGTCGTCAACTGAGCTGGTGGATCATCCGATATTTTGTATTTCATTTATTTTGTCATCAATTTCTTTCGCTACATCCTAACTTTCATTTTTGTTATGTTATTTTCATAATTTATTTAAAATTGTACTTGACTCTCTGTTTGTATGTTATACTTTTTGATGTAAAAGTCACTTTCAAACTGAGATTATATCCGATTGTGTTGTGGTGCCCTGCTCTTATTTTTGCACTGGAATTTCTGGATTGCTCGCGCCTCCCATCATAAGGAAGAACAAAATCCATGATAGTATATATTGCTTGGCTAGTGATCATCGGTAGTACATTACTTTTCATGATGCATTATAGCATACACTGAGTCCACTCTATAGTGTATAATAATTCTTACTTTACATTCGGACATCACTACTAAATGGAAAACTCACTATATAGTGCACTAACTTTATAGTATGTAGAGAGGGATGTCTGACTCGGGGAAAGTCTATCTCAAGAACACTGTATGGGAAGCAGGAATACTCCCTGGACGGGATGACAGTCTATTGCAGAACTGTAGGACTTTAAATCTACCCCTGGTCATTTTGAGCAAAGCAAAAAATAAAGATCAACTCAGTAATGCTGTTTATTTACAATTTATTTGAGCTATTTCACTGTACTCTGTATCACTAAAGATGTATGTAGTATGCAAACCATATTTTAATATTATACATATTTTACAATATCCATTTCACCCATAGTGGCATTTGACACATTCAGGACAGTCTGAAAATGAAACACACAGCTGATGTGCAACACTTCACATTTGGTACGTAAGGATTCTGCTTTTCTTCTACTTAATAGCAGAACAAACTCACCGTTTTTCACCAGTCCGATGTATACAGTGCCTATGACTGGTCCATAACTCAGTCCAAAGAACACAGACCCATTTTTGCCATTTTGCTGTCTTGTGAAAAGCCAAGAGACCTTGTACGCCAGTGCACAGCGGCAGGCACGAGTCGGAGGGAGCCACGATTTATGATTGGGTGACACCGGTGGAGGGGGTGATTTATAGTTTAATTTGCTGTTGTAATAGACAGAGGATAATAACATGTAAAATATTAATCAATGTGTAGCAACAGCAGACATCATTTGCTAAGCTTGTTATCCGCTGCTCTGCCCCTGACAGTGAACAATTAAACTGACATGTGAAAAACAAGTTGCGTGTGTTCGGGGGGTCAGAGTCAATGTGTGTGGTGTGTGTACGTGTGTGTGAATGTATACACGTGTGCTAAGGATTGAGGGATGAAGGATGGAGGTGGGGGTTGTGTGTGAAGCTTTACAGCCCCAGGTGGGGGACATTTGGGCAGAGAGAAGGGGATTTGTGTGTTAAACAGCAACATCAGTCCCCCTCTGAGAGAACGACTGCCTGAAACGATAGACCTTTACAAGGAATACTTTCTTCCCTTTTAAAGCTCTATGATGAATGAGACACATGACAGCATGGCATGCCTTTGAGCAATAAGCTGTGTGTTATGAAATATGTGTAAATAATAAGCACAGCTTAATCACTGTTCGTTTTGGGAAATTGGCCAAATTAGAGGTGGTGTTTATAATACAGCGTACAGATATACTAACAAATAATAAAGAATGGAAGGCCAGGATACATTTATAGAGATACTTTATCCTGAAATTATTATGCATAAAATAAAAGAAAATGTGGAGAGTTTTATAAAATTTTGGTGCAAAATTTATTTCAATGTTTCGTTTTCTATAGTGATGAGGGGAAAATATTTAAAATATAATTGCGTCAGCTATTTGACCGATTTTGTACAAATTGAACGAAACACTGTTTGACCCAGTGCTACAGCCCTGACAGGCGTGTCATCCAAAGAGCATTCCTGCCTCCCATGAATGAATGAATCAAGAGTATGACTGAATGAATAGAATACTAAAAACAAATAATGGAGAAATCCCTGTATATTCTCGTCTAATTATTTCTACATTATATACAAATACTAATATTAATTACTAATTAAATACTTATATATTTATTAAGCATCCATAATAGTTTATAACACCAGACATAAGCCTTTGCTATGTAATATAAACAACATATTATATGAACATACATCCTTTTTATTGAGAGTTTTTGTAACTTTTTATTTATTAATAAAGTGCCATAATATAAGCTGTGCGTTATTATATAGTGTGTCATACATTTCTTATGCCAGACCAAGTTTATAGTGCATTATAACATTCCTACAATCCAGCAATTATTATCTATTATGGATCCTGAATTAAAGAAAACCTGTATTAAAAATAAAGTAAAAAATAATAGTGACACGCTTGTAAATTATAAAATATTTAGTAAAATTTTACTTTTAAAACGTTTTACATTACCCTGAACATGGGATAAAACTCTAGTTTTCTTAGAAGTCACCCTGAATAGTATTTTCATGCTTTATAAAGGGTTATGCATGTAATTATGGGCATTTACACAGAATATATATATATATATATATATAAAGTCATAGTGAAAAAAACAGGAAAAATGGGAATGATAATGTCTGAGTGATGTAAACTTTTCCTAATCTATCTTCTCTTCCAAACTGTTACTTGTTTCAAACCATAAAAAACAATAAAATAAAATATGCTTTCATAGCCGGAAAATTAAACTATTACAATGCATTTCTCATATGAACAGAAAGGCTTTTAACCCAATCACATTGAGGAAACGCATGATGTTTCTGGTGTGTATAACGTGCTTACAGTAACAAACCTAGTCAGCGCACTGGCAGCTCACTACCGTGGGGTGATATTAGGTTTCCTTTAAAGAAATCTGATTTCAGTAGCGTAACACTTTCAGACAATATCAAAACTTTGGGGAGGGGGCGGTCAAAACGTGATGGCTGCATGACATTACATCATCAATGGAGTCAAAACAAATTCACATTGAATCCTTGTATCATGAGAAGTTTTTTTTGTTTGGAGCTCTGCTTATGGGCAGTGCATAAATCTCCATATTAACATTATTTTAATTTTAATGACTTATAAACCTTTATACAAGCTTATACCAGTCATTCTAAAGTATTAATGCTTTATTGTAGATATATGGACTTTAATGCATTACAATTATTCATTCATTCATTCATTTTCCGAACCGCTTATTCCTAATTAGGGTCACGGGGAGGCTGGCGCCCATCTCAGCCG
>JBCNYG010000006.1:7868619-7884082 GCA_039654305.1 Porochilus rendahli | reverse complement strand
GAGAGAGAGAGAGAGAGAGAGAGAGAGAGAGAGAGAGAGAGAGAGAGAGAGAGAGAAACATTCCTTTCCTGAATCAGCTGGTTAAGGAAGATCTTCCTCCAGTGCCTGAGTCAGGAGACCGACCCACTAATTTTAACCCATTCTAATGATACTGTGTTGTATTTATTACTGAAACTTGGCAGTGTTTATGCGGAATACATATATTTTTATTTAATGCATAATTATATAAAGATGAATCCAGTCACATTTGTTTAACTGACATGCAATCTGGCCAATAGGGTGGAACGAGTCAATTGTTTCTGCATTCTAATGCTTTAAGAGTTGCATAAGAATTTACATCAAATAGAGATGAGTTGCAAGCTTAAATGAAAAGAATAATCTGTCCATGATAATGACCATATCATTAAATACAATTTTGTTTTGCTAGAAAGTGGAAAGAATAATTCTAGGAAAATCTACACACTATACTTTGACTTAACGAGTGTATGATGTTGGTGGGGGTGGGGGGGTCAACACAACCTGAAATAGTGAATAAGCCTCATCATCAAATTCTAATCTCTTTGCACTTCACTTTGGAGTGCTAGAACAATAAAACCTGTGCTATCAGCTAGCAAAACTAAAGCGAAGGAACCTAAAACACCAAAAGGGTGAGACACATAAGTGAAAATGAAATAAGGCCACATAAGAGGGACTCAGGTAAGGGTTGCTAGGTAACGGCTCCCGCACTGACATTCAGACCTCGAGCCTATCCGTCTCTGCAGACCTCCCTAGCGACGTGCGCCGTGACAACGCAGCCACGTGCAGCCGTGGGCATTTATCACTGCGCGTGTGTGTAATGAGCAGTCAGCACTGGGGAAATTGGGCTGACCTCTGGGCCAAAGCTGTTAGCAGGGACTGGTGGGAAGGCCAGAAGGGTCATGGCATCCTTGTCCCACCCACTTAGTGGGCAGTTAGTGCAGGGGCAGTGGTTTATCGTTGGCCCAATATATTACCCACAATGCGATGTTTGCCACTG
Organism: Porochilus rendahli; assembly: GCA_039654305.1. Classification (NCBI taxonomy): domain Eukaryota; kingdom Metazoa; phylum Chordata; class Actinopteri; order Siluriformes; family Plotosidae; genus Porochilus; species Porochilus rendahli. The sequence continues at coordinate 7,883,067 of JBCNYG010000006.1, read as the reverse complement.
GCTTGCTAGAAAAAATGTACCAGCTTAGCTTTTACACTAAGAAGACAGATATTTAAAAAAAGATGACTGTGTTAAGATGATATGATAAGTTTGCAAATATAGGAAAATGTACATTATTATTTTTACAACATACTGTACAAAATATAATTATGGGGGTTCCGATGTTAGACGTGAGACAGCCAACAATGAATGTATTTTCTTTCTTTCTTTCTTTCTGTCTTTCTTTCTTTCTGTCTTTCTTTCTTTCTTTCTCTTTCTCCTTCACCTTAGGTTGCAATTTTTTTGCCTCCATTGTCCATTACAGAATGTTCCACACACTTATTCACACCAAGAGGAATTTATTGACAAGTGATTGGCAAATGGGAGGAAACCCACACAGACAAAGAGGGAATCTCCACAGAGACAGTAACCCGAGCTTAAGACTGATCCAAAGATTAATGATTATGCAGTTCTAAATTTGCTCTCTCACATATAAAAGTTCATGACACATCGAGTTACACACAAAAAAGTAATCACAGTTGTCACACTGTCGGTTACATTCATCCTTACCCACAAGCCTACCCATGATTCTACACAGTGTTATTTAATTCAACTAAACCTTCAGCTGTTGGGACCATCTCTATCCTCTCTCTCTCTCTCTCTCTCTCTCCTTCTCTTTCTCTCTCTCTCTCACTGAGCCGCAGCCAAAGACTGAGATACAATCAATACGCAAGCAGATGGAGAATAGAAAAAGCGGGTGAATCAGTTATTTTCACTCTGAGCTGGTCCCCTGAAACTCATGAAACCAAAATTTGAACTTTAAAATTGATAAGGATTGATTTCACTGACAGCAGGATCGTAACATATGCCTCTTTAGAGACCTGGCTAAAGGGCTACAGATGCCAGCCATATAAAGCACTGAACGCTAAATCAAGCCAAGACTCCACAATTAGCTTTTTACTGTTTTAGGATATGGGAAATCTTTAGAGCTTCATCAGACTGTATTAGACATCATTAGACCTGGGGGAATCTGGAAAAGATGAATGCAAAAGTAAACTTGTTTGGACAGATGGATTGGATGAAGTTCTCTACTTGCAAATCTTTTTCACTAAATATCTCTATATTTATACACTGTATGTTTTTGCTGTAACACTTTATTAGAAGGTCCACACAGAATGCATTACCACTTGAATAATGCTTTCAGCAAAACTAATCAATATATACACTAATCTTTAGAATATCAGGATATGCAGTAAAGCATCATGTGAAAAAGTACTGTGAAACTCACTCACTCATTTGCCAAATCCTATTAGGGGCATGTGGAGCTGGAGCCAATCTCAGCCAACGCTGGCTGAAAGCAGGGTACACCCTTAATAGCTCAGCAGACCATCACAGGGCTAACAAACACAACCATTTACACTTACACTTGCGGCAATTCAAAACAGGCAATTAGCCTGATGCGCATGTCTTTGGACGATGGGAGGACATTAGAGTACCCGGAGGAAACCATGCATACCCCACACAGAAACATCCTTGCTACCATATAAAATGTATTTAACCCTCTGTTACCCAAGTCCATTTCGGATTATGTTAAAATTATTTCTCTAGGCAAAAATGTTGATTTGGGGCCAATATTTGAACGGAAAAAAGCTAAAAATGAATAAATAAATAAAGTATAGTCTGCTTACCCATTCACTTCATGTAGCAGATATGCTACACTGGTTAATACAGGGTTAAAAATAGCTTCGGGGCTAAGTACATAAAGGTGCCATCAGCGTTGCACTATTGAACAGGTTACAGGTTTTATGTGAAAGTGGTTTACAAAGATAACACACAGAAACGCCCAAACCTGGGACTCAAACCCAGGACCCTCCTGCTGTGAAACAGATGCGCTAACCAACACGGCACTGTGTCGCCATTACTGAGAAACTGTGTTCTTAATTAACAACTTACTCAATTAAAAGTGAAGTCAAAAATGTATTCAGGTGTCACAATGAATAAGTGTTGTAGAAATTCAATGACTGCTCATGAGCGAAAGTAAAAACATCATAACTATTAAACGTAGAAGTTTCTTTTCAGTTTAAAGCTACTAAATTAAATTAATTGAGCAGAAAATGTCATTAAATTACATGCATGATTCAAGCTAAATCATTTGCTCATGAACTATTTAAAAGTAAAATATAATAAATAACCAACACTTACTGTTAGCTAAAATTTCCCATGCTGCCTAGACAATTTATGTTAGCTTCTGGAAATTATGCTAGTTGAACCTGGTATTAGCAAAGAAATGAAGCTGAGTTGGTTAAATATAGAAATGTAGTCAGGTCATGTGATGAAAAATACTTACTTTTTAAAATTTAGTGGAGTTTAGACATCCATCCCCGAATCCTAGTGCATTTCAGTAGCATATCTATCTACATACACAGATAGCTAGCATTGTGATGATGAATTGGCAGAATTCTTAATTGTTTATCACACTGATAAAGAGGTTCATTTCAAACATGTGATCTCAAAACGAATTAATGTTGTTTACTTTGCACTGTGAATAACCTAAAGCTGTATTATTTACAAAAACACTGCTAAGCATGAGATTGATTAACAGAGTGAGGGAACAAGTTGCTAATACTTAATTGTTAGCATTATTAATGGCTAGTCACACAGTATGTGAATCAGAGGCTGTTGGTACTATATGCTCCATTAATCCTGATGTGCTATGCATGCTAGTTCATGTATTAATTGATTAATGAATGTATCAGTTAATTGTTAATATGGTATATTGCTTATTTGGGTATATTGCTTATATTGCTGAAGTGTAGTGTTCAAAAAATAAAAGAAATTGCAGCTTTAACGAGCGAAATATGCTAATGAAGGTTGTTTTTTAATTGCACACTAGCATCGTATGTGAGTGGAAATTATTCACAGACATCCGAAAGAGAATTAATGACACTTTAATTCCATCGAGGAGAGGAGTTGAAAACATTATTGTGCAGAGTGAACCAAAAGCTAATTCTTGTTAGGAGAAGTGATTAGTGAGTTTGAATGGGAAGTCTTTACCAGAGCTAACATTGGAAGTACACATTGAGCTGCATGCTGGAGAACAGATGGTGTGTCATAAATTCTAGCCCCCTTTTCTGACACCTATTAGCATTCAGCTAACAGCCACAGCTTGCCAGCCATTTAGGTAATGTTTCTATTATAGTGCTTCAGAAAGAATGATGAAGTGTGTTTTGGGCCCTTTGAACAATTTAGGGTATATTTGTGTAATCAGCCGAACATGCAATTATTCAACATCACAAGGCTTCTGCTGTTTAATACTAACACAGTGTGAGATAAATTTAAAGAACACCAAGGATTAACATTATTATATAATTTTATGTTTATTTGAGTAAAATTAAATATCAATTTTGTGGAATAAGCAACAGTAAGGTTCAGGTTTAAATGGGAAAATACTTTATATTCCTAGGTATTTTCTTTTTTTTTTAATAAATCAAACAATTAATTTTATTTTCACAAATGTTTTCCACCTGATTTTTAACATGCGATTTATTCACATTGATTTTTAATGTCATTTCATTGATCACACACATGGTGCTTGCTTGAGTTCACATGTGCATGTGTGTATATACCGTAAAACACTGAAATGTACATCCACATATTTTTCATGTGATCACATCACACACAATTAAAATCGATGCAGTTTTTCCATCTGTGTACTGCTAATTGTGTTTTACACAACATTACGTCAACATTACGACTTTTCAAATTATACAGTATTGTTAACTTAATCTGACTCACAACATTACATTCTGCAAGTGCCAGAAGACTAAAGTCTAAGAATCATTCTTAGAATACTTTATGAATGGCGGTGTACAGTGTAGTGTTAACTACTTTGTTCAATTTCAGAAAAATCCCTCAGGCATATGCGACATACTCAAGGGAACAAAGCATAGTGATCTTTTACACACACACACAGAGAGAGAGAGAGAGTGTGAGAGAGAGAGAGAGAGAGAGAGAGGGAGAGATAGAGAGAGAGAGAGAGAGAGAGAGAGAGAGAAAATCCTAATACCCTGCTTCCCTTTCTGTCATGGCAAGAGGCAGATCGATTAAATGGTACAACTCGTAACATACCGTTCACTCCTTGCCACTAACATTTCTCGTATAAATAGGAAATAAAGCTGACTGATTTTCACTTTCTTCATCGCACGGTTCTCCTTACTTATATCTATAAGGAGAGATATAATAAGAAATATTACAGCTACAAATACATGTATGTAAAATAAACATGCATGTTTCATTTAAATAGATTAAATGTTTTGTGACCCAACTTCTCACCTGGTATCAGATAGGATGTTCTCCAGCTCACCTGTGACCCATAATGGATAGGTGGTAAGAAAAGTGAATGAATAAGATTAAACTTTTTTTTTTTTTTTGATAATAAACTGGCTCTACAAACTGTTTATAAAACAGCCCTTTTATCTACCCCTGATCACTATAACGACGATTTGGCTTGAAATGTAATTTGTCAAGAGTCTTTTGTCATATGCACAATAAAAATAAGTGTTGCAACAAGGAATGAAATTCTTACTTTAATTGTCCCACTCTGACATAATTAAAGCAATAAATTAAGAATAATAAAAAAAGAAAAAGCTAAAAGTGTCTGTACATACAGTATACATATAAAATCATATTATGTTTGCATTCATGCCTGATCCCACTTAACATCTCATGCCCAAAACCTCTTTTTCCAAGTAATCCATTATACATATTTATGAGGAATACACTTTTTTTTGGTCCTGTTACCTGAAAACATTCATTATTATGAACCTTACAGTCCTGGTGGAGAAAAAAAATGCATGTTTTGAAAGTTGCAACCCCAACTCATAAAAATAAATTTTTTTAGCAGACTTTTTTTTTTTTACTTGTTTACCTCGGTACTTGCACCCTGTATTGTACCTGTACATGTCTTGACTTCTGGTTCAATTTAGAAGCTCGTTATCAAGTTTGTGATGGGGTGCATGAGTTGTGAAGGATTAACATTCATTCATTCAATTTCTGAACTGCATATTCCTAATTAGGGTCACGGGGAGGCTGGTGCCCATCTCAGCTGACTCTGGGCAAGGGCGGGGAACAGATGATTTGGAACAGCCAATTAGCCCACTGTGCATGTTTTTGGACTGTGGGCCGGGTTGTCCAGCACAATTAAACAAGCAGATCTGATAAGAAATCATGTTCAGTGAGCACATATGGCTAGCAATTTCAATGATATGGGTGTAAATGTTTACCTATTTGAACCAGAGAGGGAGGAGTCTTGTGGAGACAGTGAGACGTCACATTCTAGTGACTCTGAGGATGAGAATGCTGCCAGAGATATGCATGAGGGTAAATACAAAATGGCTTATGCAATATTTTGTCAACTCCGCTTTCCGGTTGTCAGTTGGTTTAGGAAAACAAAAGAAACGTTTTTCAGAATCTCTGTGCTTGTTGTTTTTGCAGCTTAGCACTGACCGACAATGTGTTATAATGCACACAGTCAGTCATGCAGTCCAGCCAATCCGACTTCGCATCACTACCAGGCTAGAACAGCCAGCTGCCCACTGTTGCAGCACTTGTGTACACGGACAAGAGCTGATGTTGCTGGAAGAAACCGATGATGTTATACATGATTGTTTTAAATAGCTAGTAACACTAATTCACCACAGGTACCCTTTAAAGGGAAAAAAGTCACCAAGACATTTTAGCTTAAACTTCAGATCTTTTCATGACTTTAACTTTGCATATTTTGAGAATTTCCCAGTTTTCAATCTGCTCCCCAACACATTACTGCATCAACTAGTTGTGGCAAGCAAACAGTGGTACAGGCATCATGAAAGAAACTTTTCATTCTTGCTCATTTTTGACCAGCGATTTGTTGTTTGCCCCATTTTTAATTTTTTGGGGTTTGGGGCGGCACGGTGGCATAATGGTCATCATAGTCCCAGGCTTGGGCTTTTCTGTGTGTACTTTACATTTTCTCTCTGTGCTTGCATGGGTTTTCTCCAGATACCCTGGTTTACTCCCACAATCCAAAGACACACATTATGCTAATTGGTTGTTCAAAATTGCCCCTAGGAGTGAGTGTGAATGGTTGTGTGCATGTTGGCCTTGCAGTGGTCTGGCAAGCTGTTCAGGGTATACACCCTGCATTTGCCCAATGTAGGCTGAGGTAGGCTTCAACCTTCCTACAACCCTAATAGGATTAATCAGTTTGACAAATGACACTTTGTTTGTCTGTTTGTTTTCGTTTGATATGATGATATTTTATTGACTAAAAGGACTCAGAAGTCAAGATCCTTTTAAATCCCATTGCACTTGATAGATTTGTATCTAAATTATTATTTCTGCTCATACATTCTATTAAAGGACACTGACAGTCCAGGTTGCTGCAGGAGAAGTACAGAGAAAGTGCAGCAGAGGTAAAAGCGGCACAGGTTAATTACAGCTAATCTGAGAGTAACAGCTGAGAAAGCTTTTCACAGCGTGTATGTGGAAAAAGAGAGTCAGGCATCTGCCTACTACTTTTACAACCAGCAGCATGCATGTGCGCCTTCGCGACCGGCAGAAAGTAGCTGACCTGCCAGAATCTTCAGCTGTGAGTGCATATCTGTGTGTGTATGTTTGTGTGTGTGTGTGTGTGTGTGTGTGTGAGTGTGTGGGAACAAGAGACAAGAGGACTGTCCAACCTCAACCCTGGCCTCAGCAGAACAGGAAAGGCTCTAAGCTGGCTAAAGTGCTGTCCTAAGGCTTGGGTGTCAGTCAACACAAAACAAAATGTGGGACCATTGTATAACAATCCTTATGAAAATATGCATTAGGATCACATCCTAGATCACAGAGACTTCTACTGACGTGTTTATGGATGCACAAACCCTGGCACCTAATGTACATTACTGTATATGTTTAGTTTTTTGCAATTTTCCAACTACACCTGTGTAATTGCTGGTGAATTTCTGTGATGCACATGCTTTCACCTTTAAGCACTAATAATATTGGCACCCAACTTGAATATCAGTCGGGGTGATCATACCAGAGGTGCAACAGAAATGCGAATGACACAAATAGCGATTTGCGGTTGTCGCTTTTCCGTCTCAAATTTGTCGCGCGACATTCGCAGCATCGCTCTTTGGACAAGTGGTTCATGAACTCGTCACAAAAAAATTTCCAACCTGCTTGAAATGTTGCTGCACATGTCACAAGAAGGTCACAAAGTTGTCGTTTTGCTCGCAAAATATTCATTTTCCATTCGCAAGGAAAAGAAACAAGTTGGAGACAACCACGCGGAAAGTTTGAGACTTGCTGTGATCATCATTCGTACTTTATTTGCATTTTGTTTGGGCTATTAATGCATGAATAAAAAGCAAATAGTTTTACAACAAAAAAGTGAAAAAAAAAAAAACGCGATTGATTACGACAGGAGATTCTCTTTTTTCATCACACATTTCCAAACCAATCTCATATTGCAAAAACTTTCACTCGGTATGCATTTAAGCCGCAAAATATTTACTTGCATGTGGAGTTACAAAACATCTTGACGAGAATTTCAAAAATAGCAAAAAAATCCATTTGCATCAACCACTTTTCTATCCCACCTTTAGTGTGATCACCACTTAAGCAGGTCCTTGCTTTAGATAAGAAATCCATTTGACTCTAGGTGCCTAATATGCCTAAAAATGCTACAATATAAAAAGTATTTAAAAACAAAATAGCTTCAAGGCTGAGTACGTAAAGGTGCCATCAGCATTGACTATTAAATAGAAGAGCAGGTTAAAGTTTTATGTGGAAGTGCTTTGCAAAGATATTACAGTAGTATAACCAATATTTACTCATATAAATCAGTAAAGATTTAGTGTGACACCATGGTTTGCAATCTGATACAGTAAGTAAAGCTCAGAGAGCAGCGTCATCCTCCAACTACGACCACTATGCTGATACAAAATATCTGACTAAACACATGTGGATACTGATACTTTAGTATCTTTAGTAACATCTCAAAGCGTACTCATATAACTGTTAACCAATCATTAAGCCATGCATCCTCAGTGATATTGTACTTCTATATGGCATCGTGAAGCTAAAGACCAGATACCTTTTACAGTAATCAGTCATTTGATCTTTCGCTACATGAAATGTCTTGAAACCCCTTCAGACTTACACCTGTTTACCTCACACACACTACAACATCCAGTTCTGCACAAGTGTTTGAGCTCACTGCAGTGTGAAATGCCAAAGCATGTGCAGATTTAGGTTTCCCCGTCCCAGCACAAGCCAAAACGGGGTTTAGTACAGGAATCCAGGATGCTACAGGATGCTTTGATGCCTCTCAGGTTACAGAGTTGTTACCACGAAGATGAAGGTGGAGCGTGGGAGTCGAAACAGACGCGCCATGATATCAAATGGATTAGTACACCCAAACTAATATGATAAGTGGCCTAATGCTAGCTTTAGAGGTTTGCAGAGCGTCTTAATCTGTTGTGTTTAACACTCTCACAGGAATAGACCGGCATCCAAACACTTTTCCATCAGCTGCCAGAGGGGAAGAGGCCACCCTAAACCCCGGAGGCTCAGGCTTACGGAACATCAGTTGACGCTAGAAAAATACAGCAACTAATAAATCTAGTGTAACAGCCTGGCGAATCAAGTTTCTCTCCAACCCCAAGCTGTGATATATCAGAGTTGTTCCTTTTAGACTTGCCATTTGGGAGATAGAAGCTCCAGCAGGTCATTTGTACAACTTACTTTTAAACTTTAATACTACTCGAAGCACAAATGGTGGTAGAAGGGAGCGTTGGCCTTTGCCGTGATGAAACCCACCCCAAGATCATTTATCTTTTTGGCAGGCTCTTATTTCTCCACTCCAAAGATTGTCTCAAATAATCAATGCCACAAACTTGCTGTTTATATTTAACCACCAACACACCCACCAGTTGCTCTGAAAATGTCAAGTGCCCATCACAAGACTCAACTAAATTCAGAGTAATAATGCTGTTTTGGGTTTTTAATGCTTGAATAGCAAGACGACTTTTCTTTTATAAAGCCTTAAAGCTTTTAGAGAGATTTGACAAAGCAGTTCCACTACTCATCGATACACATTTTCAAATCAGTAGATGGCAGTTTGATTCATTTGAATAATATCCACTCATCTCATGTAAAAGCAAAGCATTTATCTAACAAAACATTTCTCCATCTTTGTTCAGACTTGTTTTAATGGTTGAGTTGTTTCATGTTTTAAAAAAGATGATGTGCAGCATGAACACCAAGGAAGCACCAGGAAGAAAATGAAGAAGAAGACAAAAGAAAAAGAATCACTGTTTCATGATGTTGGTTAAGAACCACTGCATGATGACCACCGTATGTTCAATTACAAGCTTGGAAAGAGAAGGGTAAAGGAGGGGTATTTGGTTGTCTCAATTTTACATAGTGGACCTTTTAAGTTTAAGTGAATTGGTCCAAATATACATCATCACAAAAGGGCAAATAGAGCCTATAGTATTTCCTAAAAGATGGCGTTTAGAAGTACAGTCTTAGAGTACTCATCATGGTAAAGCATAGATTATATGTTATATCTTTCCCCTGCCTGTAGGGGCTCCCACATCAGCTGAGACGGGAGATGTGGTGTTTTCTGACTATGTTTACAGTCTGCCAAATGTTAGTAGGCCCCACAGTTTAGACAGCACCACGATCCTTGCTTCTGACACCCTCTACTGAGCACCTCGCATACAAATATTATTCCGTGAACAAGGTATACTTAAGACTTTAAAGACCCTAGCTGTTTTTCTCATCTACTCTCTCGACACTCCTGTCCCAGTCAGCATGATCAGGACAGACAGACTGACACCGATACAGATATACAGGGAGTAAAAAAGAAAAAAAACCATGCGCCTGCTCTCTTGAAATACCAGTGGGATTAAAATCAGAGCCTCTCCTCACTACCCCACCATATCCCTTCCCTCATAAACCATCATCTTTCATGTTTCTCAGAGCCATCACTTAATCACCCTGCCAGCCTTGTGCACTTAAGCAAGCAGAACATAATCTTCTCAAATTCGTCAGCTGGAAGAAGCTGCGTGTATTTTGGGACATGTGTTCAGAGTCTTTCTTTGACTCGTTAGGAAAACTGAGTATACGCTTACACTTCCGTTGACATGACTGCGGTATCAGCGAGTCGGCTTGAGTTTCAGCCACCCTTTGACTGACCCTGATGGGGTGGATGTGTTTACGGAGGTGTTTCGGCAAACATTTGTCCAGTGTGGCCTATGAAAACCGTAACGTGGTGTGCTTACAGTTACTGCTACATAAGTGCCTCACAGACAACATCCAGCAAGCAGAGAGTGTATAATGTATATTATGCTAAGAAAAGTAATGTTTAAAAAATTGGGCTAATAATATTTAAGAAGATTGGTGTATGCATGCGTGACCTAGTCTAAACACACATTTTCAAATTTTATGTCATAAATAATAAACATTATATAATAAGTATTGCGATGGACTGGTGTCTCATAGGGTCAAATCTCTAAAAAGCTATGGATCTATGGGGCCTATGATCAAGGAAAAGTGGTTACTGAAAATGATAAAAAAAAAAAAAACTGGTTTTTCATTGCATTAATTTAATCGATGAAGACGTGTTTTATTTCTTTAATTCTTATCGATTTACTACAGATATTAATACTCAGTTAAGTAAATTGTGCATGTGTGAGGTTTCTTCTGGGTACTCTGGTTTCTTCTCTGGTTACTCTGGTCAACTGGCTACTTTAAATTACCCATAGGAGTGAGTGCAGGTGTGAAAAGACCCAAAACACTGTCAAAAGTAGTACACAAATTGGATGGATGGAAGTTTAGGGGGGGAAATGAGCTTTTTATCAATTTACAGTAATGTTTAACATTGTTGAGGAGCCATAAGATTCGTTCCTATCATGACAGCATTTCGCTAATCAACTTCTGTGTTTTTCTACATAGAAAAGTAAAGTAATTAAACAAATTCAAAAATGCTAATTTCTTCTAAACTTTTTTCTTTTTTCCTTTAACCATTCTCCCAAAATGGAACTTTGGTGGTGGTATTGTAATCACCAGAATTTGGTAATCAAAATGTCAGTGCACTGATTTGGACCAAACTTGGTGGGGACACTACTCTAACTGAGTCCCAGAGATCACTTGATTTTGACATGTCTGGGTCAAAGCTGAAGGTCAGAGCAAGGGCACAAAGTTTTGGAGATAGAACGCTTCTAACTTTAAAAGGGGGGAAAGCAGACATGGACTGTTACTATGGAACTTTCAAATGAGACAACTACCTTTGATACTAAAAAGTAAAAACCAGGGTCACGGGATTTTGAGTGCTTATAACCTTGAAATAAGTGCTGATAGATGTGTCATTACTATTGAACACTAATGGCAAACCAAATATGGACTTCCAAATAAGACAGTTACTTTTGCCCTTAACTGGCCTTGAAAAGTGAAACCCCAGCCATTTCATATAAAACCTTCAAATGAATGAGTTTATCCTCAACATATAGAACATATCATAAGATGAGAACATAGGTAATTAAAGCCAGTTCTCAAATCGGACCTATTTATCCATGCTGCAGGCCAGAGGTACCTTGCACTCTATGAGTGCCTCACTTTTTTTTAAACAACACAATCATTGATCCATTTACTATTAGTCTTAGATTAAATCGACTGCCTACCTTACAAGACCCTGTGAATGAGTTGTTTCTATAAAAATGATTACATATTAAACTGAGTCCATCAATGTAAACCACAATTTGAATAATGATACCTGTGATTACAGCCAGAACTACTGTCAGAGCTTCTGACTAATCAGATTGGGGAATTCAACAGTACAGAGGCAGATAACTGGTAAATCTTAGTAAAGCTTTCATATATATCTCATATTCATAATCACCATTTTAGCAGATATCCATATTAGCTAATTTATACACCTGATACTGTGCATACACATTTCTTGTTAATACCCAAGTGTCAACACAATCATGTGTGAAGGACAAGGCGAGAAGACTGGTGTCTTTAAGGGCTCTAAGGTTATTCTAATGGCGTCATACATCACCCTTTAGAAAGGCACACTAAGCCAATTTACGAATGCCTTGCCATTGCCATCTCCCTGTTTTAATCATGGTTCCTGTCATGCTAGTAATCAACACCATAACTTGGTACCCTGAAAGATCATTCACAGTTACATGAAACTAATGTGTACACATGTACAAAGTCTCTCAGTTGGCTTTGAAGTGCGTGAGTGCCTTTTCAGTAGCACTGTTTTAAATGCTGTTGTGACAATGCTAATTGGCGTATTTTATGAACGCGCTAAAAGAACTTCCCTTGGTGTTGGCCAGAGCGCCAAAAAGCAGTGAGAACTAATGGCCCAGGATCACAAACAGCGTCAGGGTGTGTGATTTCCTGTGATCAGCTCGCATGTTCATCCACCTCCCCACCAGTGAAGAGCCCTCGGCATGGGGCTGCGACTTTTGCCACTTTTCCTAATGTCAAACACGCCCCACCCCCCAACATCTCACCTAGCTAATAAGGTGAGGATGTTCCAGCGTAGGGAGGAGGAAGGAAGGGCACTTCTCGCCTCTGGGAACATCAGTCCTACTCTTTTTATGTCTATTACTTGCTAATCTTTAGGCTAGTTATTCTTTCTGCTTGACCTAAATTAGGAAATAAATGAAGAACATCAATTCCTTCAATAATCATCTCAGTACACAAACACATTTCTCTGCCTGATCATACAGTATAATCTTAAGGAACATTTAACTGTGAGGCATTGATTAAGCACTAATGATCAGTTGATTTACAGGATGGCTCTTACGGCCCTGTATGCTTAGTTGCCTAAGACTAATACTACGGGGACCCGTGGCTCAAACACTTCCAAGAATATGTTCCAAACACTGAAATGCTACAGTTGGGTGTTCTGGGGCAGTGATTAAGGATTTTGCTGTTGGGCCCTTCAATGAATGCAAACTGTATCAAAATGCAAGTTGCCCCCGAATAAGTGTGTGGATGTATGTTTATTTGTTTATTTAATTTTACAAGAATTACTGCATGAGCTTGCTTGATTATAGTGTTTACCATTTAATATCCAAACTTGTTTTCCTTTTCCTTTCCTTTTTTCAAACTTTCCAAGCTTCCATATAAACTAGTTTACATCATGTGTTAAGAAGCATTATGTGCAGGATGTGGGCACCAATTAGTAAAATACATACACAATTTACTTTTGTGTGGCAATGAGATACTGCATGGAGGACACAGATGTGTGTATATGTGATACTGTAAATAAGTTCTTGAAAGAAAAAAAAATTGGCAGTTTTTGTTCACTGAGATCACTCTTAAAAAACATGCACAGGGAATAAGAAACCAAACGAACTGGTTACACATGAGTTTAAGTAGATTCTCTGTTGTGGAAATATGTAAATATATTGGCATGGGAATGTGTTATGCAGAGCTATCACCATTGCCTTATGTAGTATTTAATGGGACTCCATATTGTACATTTTGAACGGTTATGATTTCCCGTGTGTGCCTTTGATGGATGCAAAATCTTTTTGGGTTCTTTTAGTTAATGCCTCAGAGGTCACAAATTGAGCACTGATAAAGAATTGTAAACCTTACATGCAAAGTTCCAAAAGTCCAATTTAGCATTTCGTATTCAAATAAATCATGCAGGAGGTATTTTTTTTACAACTATATTTTGTGCAGGAAAAAAATACTTCCAGAACTCTTTATTGACTGCAGTTACTGTAATCAAAGAACAGAAGTAGTATGTTAGAAATAATGACACTTGGTAAATCTGGAATATGTCAAGCTGTCTTGCATTTATTAGGCAATATACAAATAACAAGGTTCAGATGACCATTAGGAGGAATATGAGCAGCATTACTGATCACCACTAAGATCTCAATATAAACTCATGAAATTCACACCAGGTGGATGAAGTTTCATGCAGCAGGTTAGAGGCTCATGGTGTTCATCATGTTTGGGTAATAATGAAGGAAAGGAGGGTCAGTATTGCTGTAACTTCATGTGTACCCTTTACATAAGCCAGTGCACTGATGAAGCGAAGGGGCTTGTGGGCTTTCATAGGGCCTGGTGTCACCTCTTAGTTATGTGTCCCCACAGCATAGACACTCCCAAAGCTCTTTGACTTGCTAGAGAGCTCAGGGATATTTAATGTGCTTAAAGGAATGTTACTTTTTGATGTGGTAGTGAGAACGTGTAAATGATCTTACAGTTAAACCTGTAGCAGACGTGCCCAACCAAACAACTTGCAAATGATATCCATTTGCTGAGTGCAATTTCCGTCAGCAGCGGAAGATTAGGATGCAATGCAAACACATGTTCAGGCTAAACCCTGAGCACTGATTTGCTTTCGGGATGAAGAACAGAGCTCTGCTTTAGCGTAATCTAGAAGTTGGCTAAACAATATAT
>JBCNYG010000006.1:7851045-7866756 GCA_039654305.1 Porochilus rendahli | reverse complement strand
ATTACAAATAATTAACCCCTTTTCAAGACTTTATGCACATTAATATTATTCTATTTTTATTCACAGCAAGAAGGTCCTGGGTTTGAGTCATGAGCTCGGGGGCTTCAGTGTGGAGTTTGCATGTTCTCCTCTTGCTTGCATGGGTTTAATCAGAGCACGCTGGCTTTCTCCCACAATCCAAAGACATACACATTAGGTGTATGTGTATATGTGTGTGTGTGTTGCCCCTGTGATGGTCTGGCGAGCCACCTTCGCCCAGTGTCGGCTGAGATAGGCTGCAGCCTCCCCGTGACCCTATTATGATTAAGCAGTTGGCAAATGAGTTAGTGAGTGACTCAAGGGTGACTCAATGAGTTAGTGAGTGAAACAAGGGCGGTGGTGGCTCAGTGGTTATGGCTCTGGATTACTGATCCATAATTCAGGGGTTCAAGCCCAACTATCACCAAGCTGCCACTTGTAGGACCCTCAATTGCTCAGTGGTATAAAAATGATAAATGAATGAACCTCTGGATAAGACCACATGACAAATGCTGTAACCAAATATGATGTAAATTGGATTGGATGGAATTACATGGTATAAAATTAGAAAATAAAAATCTAAATAAGTGTACCAGAATTGCACCAGAGAAGAAAACGACAACAAAAACTAGATAAAGCATCCCAAACCCAAAAACTAGAACTTGCAACAAACTCTATATAAAGGCTGTGAAGTAATGGCGTCCGTGGTGTGGACGTCCCCAGACTTTCGTTGTCAATCCAAAAGCCTGTGCAAAGGGATGGTATGTCAAAGCACACAAATTGGATGAAATATTACAGGGTCAGTGCAGCATGGACGAGAGAGTGACATAGGAGATTTAGGTTAATTATAGCACCATGCTTTCTGCATACTGAAGACTTGAGGAATGGCAGATATGTGCTGCAAGAAGTCTATTACAAACACACACTGGCTGTTACCAGTGCTGAGACATGCATTCCACTTTCTCATGCAGGAGGACAGGCAGAAACACACATATTCACACAAATATGCATGCAGTGATTTAAAAGGAAATGAAAATGAGTAAAATTAACAGCACTATATAAAACCAACAACAGAGGATTCCCTTTTCAGAAAAGGCTCTAACCATCCAAGAAGTGCAAAAGGAGTTTTTTTTCAAATTATTATTTTAATTATTTTCTGTGAATTTATTGGTGAAAATGACGAAGTCAAAATGGACTATAGCGCATCAGTTTATGTGACGTGCTAATTCTTTAGCTCATAACAAATCCTCACTTTCAAAGCTCTACTCTATATTCACAATATTAGTTGGACAAAAGAAGACAGAAAGGAACTTTTAAAAGACAAGAAATGTAGACTGTAATAATGGCATAGATGAAAAGTAACATTTGGTCATTAATGTCAGTGAGGAGATAAATGCAAGATTACAAAATCTATGCAGCTCATCCTTTGGAGTCAGATTTAACGAGTAATGTAATTTTATTCTAAAATATTCTGTGTCATCCGAGAATCTTTTGAGATGAAGCTGCATTTCAGGCGGCTCGCTCAAATCCATCTACAATGTACATTATGCAAAGAAATTCAAGAAGAGAAATCGTCTTTTATAGATATATACGTTCTCCGCGCTATATTAAACCTGATGACAGCATGTTTTATCAAAAACCCTTTCAGAAAATCTACCAAGATAAAGAATTAATTACAAAGACTATTGAATCATGATTAGATTGCCATAAAAGGCTTTGTTTCATAGAAAATCTAAACATCTTCAGATCCACAAATTATGGATACAAAGAACCATTTTGAGTATGGGTTCAGCAATCAGGAACATGTTAACCAGGCCAGACCAGCCTCTCAGCGACCCTAATCTGGATCAAGCGGTTAAGAAAATGAATGAATGAATGAATTCCATTATTCAGATTTCGCTTTTTATTTGATTGTTAAAAAACTCATTTATTTTTTGGCGATAAAAGAATCATGGAACAGAATCAAAGCCTTCAACATTCTGCAGAAGTCGCAGGAAAAGCATGACCTTGCAATAGATTCACTAGATTTCCAAATGTCCTACCGTGATTAGAAGAATCATATATCGGAGAGGCAATAATTATTTGGCTGTTTTCTGAAATTGCAGAGTTTCCTAAACTTTTTAATAACAAAACACTATCATATTTTCACCAGATTGTGCTACAGTAGGTCTTCAGACCAGCCGTACTAGCCCTCGCTCCCGACGAACATCACTTCGGCCCCCCGACACCCTTGCCAGTTCACTGGTTGTCCTTCCTTGGACCTACTGCATGCCAAGAACCTGCTCTTTTGGAGATGAACGGACCCAGACATTTAGCCTTTACAATGTAATGTCACAGATTCACTCAGATTGTTATGCTTGCTCATTTTTCTTGCTTCCAACACATCAACTTCAAGAACTGACTGTTCACTTTCTGCCTAACATCCCACTCCTTGGCAGGTATCATAGTAAAGAGATAATCAGTTATTTACTTCACCTGTAAGTTAATGCTATGGCTGATCTACTCTCTTTTAAAAAAGAATAATACAATCAAATGTTAAATAATAAAGACTAAATAAGAATTTATTTGATCCTCTGGAGTCCTCAGACTCAACTTTGGCTTGGAAACACAGGCTTAGAAACACAGAAACATATTTTCCAGCTCACTTCCAACCCTGACAGATAGGAAGTATAGATACTAGATGGATGGATGAATGGAACTTAGGAACCAGTTGTAAGAGAGCAACAAAGTACCATCTAAAAGAAATTGAATTTGGTCAATTTGGTTTACATCCCATCCATACCGCACAGCTATTTTTTAAACCAGCTTTAGCAAAAAACTGGTAGAATAGAGGATTGTTTAACAATAATACACATAGATCCATTTAATGTGTGTACTTTTAACACTAAGCATGAATTTATTTATGTGTATATATGGATTCCACCAGAATGGAGGAGGGCACCACCATGGCACCAAAAGCCATAAGAACACACTCAAAGAAATCACAAGCAACAGAGGGAGGGCATCCTGGGTTAAAACAATGCTAAGATCCAGCCTAACAAACATGTGCTGTATCACAAACCAGCCTCCTCTGCTTGACCAGCATGCTCGTGAGCCCACTCGACAAATGACTGCCTCATAGGCCCTTTTGTTTTGCTAACTGGTGACTGTGAATGGGAAGAAAGGAAAACTTTGAGTAAACAAGCTGTGCTTACCATCTCAATAGAGCTGCATGGGTGTTCTTCAGCACAACAGGCTGGGCCACAAGGCAAATGCGGAGGCCTCACTCAATGCCAAACAGACTTTGGAGTGTACAAAAACAGCCCACTTCATTTTTATTTCTTCTCAGAACACAAGTTCATTAAAAGTGGCTCGTTCTTTCTGTGTGTTTTTTCACAGTTTTGCCAGCCAAGAATCCCTTAATCTGTAAAATACACTCCTTGAACCCTCTCAGTTCCTAACACATTTGTTTCCTAACACAATAGTACTTCCTAAATATTTGAAATGTTATTTATATTAATTCAGTGATATTTAGACTGTTTACTGGAGATATACTTCATACTGAGGTTTTATTCTTGAACATTCCACCAACAGTAAACAGCACAGCCAGGATGACATTAAGTTGTTGAGGATGAAGTGGAGCTATTGAGGTTTTGATTAATGCCATTCATTTGAAATAAATTCAATATAATAAAATTTGAAAATAGTGCATGCCATAATAGTGTTCTCATTACTGTAAAGAAATGTTGTATTAATAATATTATTATTTTATTAAACGTTTATGTTATAAAATACGCTGGGTATCAATTTACAGGGTTTTTTTTATATACAATATTAACAAGTTATATCTCATATATAATTGTATCAGTGTTGACAAAATTCTAAGATGAAAATGTTTGTCATAAAATATTAGGATAATATATGTATAAATATATATAATATATAAATCTCTACTCTCAATACCATTTAAAATGTTGAATTGCAAATATAATAGCACTTAAAAATTTCTAAATTAAAATAATAAAGCAACTGAGGGACAAATTAGTTAGTATGCTGAGTACAGCTGCTGTCACTATTCACCAACTCATCCTAGATTAAAATTAACATAACCACGAAATATAGTGACACTAAAACTTATTTAACTGTCAGAATTAATATCTTGGATATAAGTACTTCTGTTAAAATTTATAAATTTGTACATTGAATTATTATACAAACCACTACTGCAATACTACTTAGACTTTAATTAAAGGAAATCGAACACCTTAACCTTGCACAGCACCTAAACACAACAAAACATGTCTAACTTGACCACAGCACAAACTTACCAGAGGGAAGTACTTGTGCAGGTTTACCTCGGTTCCACAAAAAAAAGTGTGCACTGCACATGTGTGGTGCACCATGTAATACCACCAATCCACCCAAGGTCAGGCCCCCTTCCATATAAGGTAAAGGACCCTAGTACCTGTCTTTTAATTGTTCCTGTTAGGGAAATATTTGTTTGGTATAATAAAACATATTGTCTATGATTAATGATGCAGAAACTACATGGTCACTGTTTAAAAAAATAAATTACTAAATAATATATAACCTAATAATTTCTGAGTAAATCGTGCACTACTACACCACTTACTGTACACCAACAAGATTACTTTCATGTGGATTTCTATTTACATAAAAACCCAGCATGAAATCCACTTCCAAAGTGAATAAATGTAATCGCAAAAACTATCTGTCCAGTTTTCACATTTTCTTTATGGCTACTCACGAAAGCGTTCATTTGTCCCCAGATCTCCCATTACAGACTGAACAGAATCTTCTTTTATTAGTGTCTAGTTTTGTAACACTGCCAAATAACACTTGATTGCCCTTTAATTAAATATTAATGACAGTCATTATGTCTTCATTTATAATTAATGCCCGTTAACGACTGATATTGCACATTAATGTAATTAAACATTAGTAAAGCAGGAATGTAATTTTACTCTGTCTAACGACTGGATGGCATTATACAACCCAGGCTGAGGTGTCCTAAATAGAGGCCGTTGCGGAAAAGCACATAAGGGGGCAATAAAAACATCTTAGTGTTGAGGACGAAACTGGCAGAAGGGCTCAGAGCAATGGATGAAGGGTAGATGTACTTAAAAAGGACTTTCATTACCTTTACTATTTCATTGTAGATACTGAATCATTTGTAGTAGTTACTGAATAAAATATATTATTGTATGTAGCAGAATAATAAGCTGGGAGTTCAAGTGAGCTAAAGAACTGGTCTTAAAACGTACTCCAAAAGAGTTTTAATATTGATATCAGGGAACTATTTACAAAAATACATTACTGTAGAAACCTATAAAATGTTTGTATTGACTAGGGAGTATTTATGTCTGATATTATGTGTGCAATTTGACTATTAATTATCCATCATCGGCAGCATGGTGGTCTAGCATCAAATTAAGAATGTCTTGGGTTCAAATCCCGGGTTGTGTTTCTGTGTGGAGTTATCATGGTCTCCCCATGCTTTGTGGGTTTCCTCTGGGTACACTGGTTTCCTCCTACAGTCCAGAGACATGCACATTAGGCTAACTGGCTGTTCTAAACTGCCCCTAGGTGTGAGTGTGTATGTGAATGGTTGTGTGTGTTAGCCCTGCGATCGACTGATGGCCTATTCAGGGTGAACTCCATCTTCACACAAAATCGACCGAGATGGGCTCCCCTCTCCCTGCAACTCTTATAGGATAAAGTGGCTCGGCAAATGAGTGAGTGAGAATTATTCATGATTGAAGGAAATTTTGACTAAACAGTTTGTTAATAAGCTCAGAGTCGCAAATGAAAGATTCTGATTTGAAATGGAGAAATTCTGCTGAGACACCCATGGCATTCTACTCAACAACTTCCAGAGCAAAACATTTCTTTATGCAGATATCCCCTTTGTAACATTACACCACTTCAAGCAGCATGGAACAAACATAGAGAGTGAAAAGGGAAAAGATGAGCAAATATAACCCCACAAGGTAATAAAATAAACTTTACGCCAGAGCACTGGTGAGGCGCAGGCCCTTTTCATTAAAAGATAATCACATCTCACACACACTTGGAAAATAAATACCCAGGATGAGTGTACAGTGCTGAAGTCCTCTGATGACAATAAAACCTCCTATAATTAAAGCCTCTATGGCACTCACACAGCTAAACAAAGCAAGTTTTTTTTAAAGAAAAGGTCTCATCATGTTGTATCAACTGTTTGTGTCAGAGAAAGTACTGCTCTCTCTCTCTCTCTCTCTCTCTCTCTCTCTCTCTGTCTGTCTCTTTCTCTCTCCAATGATCGTTGATGACTAAAGGTTGATCATTAAAGTCACAGCCTTCATTGTTTGTCTGGTGAGTTTTTCAGCAGCAGTAAAAGGAGCTGGTGTGACCAGATTAAAAATACAGATACGAGGCTCTGTATCGTTCTGACGTTTTGTATCATTTTATAGTTATGTGTATGTCCCGGAGCATCCGTGCTCAATGATACAAATTGTATACTAAATGACATTATTATATACACTACACAGGATCATGGCAATCTGATTGGTCCTTTACCTAGGGGTTAATAGTTTAGATTAACAGATTAATAGATTTTCTTGCTTCCGATTGGTGGAGAGCCTTCAAATAATTCTTGGTATTGCATCATTGGCATGGGATAACTGGATTAGTTGAATGATTATTGCAGGCAATATTTTGAATGGATATTAATATTTATAGAATTTGGCTTTCATGTGATATGGAAAATTACTCAGCCTTGGAGGGTGTTATCCACTTTGGCCTCCCCTCGCTTTGCTACATGGTTCTGTGTAATATGTAATAAAACTTTTAATGAGTTTAAAAGTACTTCGTTACGTGGTCCAGATATGCCCTGGTTGTGAAGCGCACCTGCCTCTTCATACTTTACGTAAAAATCAACTGTTAAATTTTGATTGTGCTTTTTTATGCTCCCATGTAGTATATACAGAAACAATTATTCACCAGGAGAGAGAGATGTCCGGACCGCACTTCTTAGGCTGCTGCCCCTGTGACCCGAGCAGAAGATGATGATAAAGATTCACCTCAGGCTGGGTGGACTTCTCAGAATTGAGCAGTTCTGAAACTATACAACAGCTTCCACCTCATCTTGTAGGTGAATAATTAATTTTTACACAGCTTATTTGAATATTTAATTCTGAATGATTAATTATGCTGTTAAGGTGTTTGTTATTTCTTAGACATTACTAAGTATAGCACACCATTGCTGCTCATAAAGCGCATCATTAGCAGAAGCAATAAAATCAATTTTAAATCCATATAATCGCTTTTCCATCAATATTATGTAATTAGCCGTGTAATAAGTGGCATAGTGTTCAGCGAGTGGGTCATTATGAAAAACTAATCCATGCCAGGGATCAGGACCTAAAGCACAGTGGAAATTATTCCTTATGTATAGCAGCTGTAACAGTTGGTACCTCAGAAGCTTTTCTTTTTCTGTTTCATAAAAAGTCACATATAGATTATGAGATTTCACTAAATATATGATATATAATATAATATATATATATATAATATATTCTGTCAGTCAAACTGTGCAACAATGTGTACGGCCAACACATGTAATAAACTTAGATTTGTAGATTGTCTGATGATGGCAACTACTGAACCTTAAGTTACAACACAAGTCAATATATAAGATACGAGTCAATATATTGTCATAGCAACAGTCCCTTGGTTGGTTCATAAATTTTTTATTGTAATTTTTTTTTAACCTGTCCTGTCCAGCATCATAGCAAGAAGAATGGCAGTCTGGTTGCAGTGTTGTGCCGAACAAATTAGCTTTTTCACGGTGAGGTTTTATGTGAAAAAAAGCTCCTCTTTATAATCAGATTTATTTATTTATTTACTGCTGATTTGGTTATGGAATTCATGCAATTCCGCCGGACCTGACAGGAGGGGACAGATAAAGAAAGAACATAGGAGACATAAGCAAAAGTAAAAGTGAAAAGAAGAAAAGGGAGACAAAAGCAGTAGTTATATAAATCAACGACCCATAAAAACTGCTAAATCTGTACATAAACACAACATTAAATTTCCTGCGGCTTTTACAGACAAATAGAGCCAACACTAATCAAGAATTTAAATAATAATCAGAACAAATAGACATCTCACACACACAAAAAAAAAATAATAATAATAACAATAAATAAATCCACAGTCACATACACAACAGTAAGAAAGTGAATACTTAAACAGCAAAAATAAATAAATAAATAATGATAATAATAATAATAAAAAAAAATATATATATATATATACATGCATATACACACATATACATATACACATACATATATACACATACATGCACATATACACACACATACACATACATATATACACATACATGCACACAAACCAGGGGAGCCCAGGGGTCCCGCCATCAGCAGAGACCTCGAAGCACGAACCCAGCCCCCCGCAACAAAGGCAACCCCAGGCCTACCCAGTGGATGGCAGAGGAAGCCCCAGCCAGAGCCCCCCGCGCCAGCGGGGAATACCTCTCAGTCCTCTTAGCAATATTGACATACACAGCACATTTAGCTTTATTTCTTAAAATCTAACACAAACTACTGAATTAAAACAAATTTCAGCTTTTACTGGAACCTGGTGATATTATAAGATTTTGAGACTGATGATCAATTTAACATGAACAAAAATGAAAGTGAGTACAGCATTGTTCCGACTCATATGATGCTTGGAATGCTTTTTTGAATAACTATGAAGTTCATTCATTCATTTTCTGAACCACTTAATCCTAATTAGGGTCACGGGGAGGCTGGCGCCCATCACAGCCGACTCTGGGTGAGGGCAGAGTACACCCTGAACAGATCGCCAGGCCATCGCAGGGCAAATTATGAAGTTATAATTTCCTTTTATTCACGTACAACATGTGAAGCTGAGATACATTTGTGGGTATAACTGTTTAATGTTTCAAACTGTTCCATTTATATAAATACAACTATATATTCTCTATGTAGTAAAAAACAAAAAAAAAATACTAAACTAGTAATTACTAACCAGTTTTAGGAGGAATAAATCACTCTGGGATGTGCTGTTATATTCATGTTCCTCAAACCACCCCATCACACCAGCCCTTTATGTAATAATAGCGAGAACCATTTATATTATTATATTATAACATGAATATGAAACCATTCATTCAGAAAATGAATGAATGAATGAATGGTTTCATATTCATGTTATAATATATAATATATATGGCGAGGGCAGAGCACACCCTGGACAGCTCGCCAGGCCATCGCAGGGCAGAAACATGCTATGCAGCTACTCTTGACGAAAATCAGCGATGGTTCTTTTACATTCCTCTCACCACAGACAGGGAGAGACATGGCCAGCATTTGATAACCCAGTTAGCTGCACTGGGGGGACAGCAGTGACAACCCATCGAGAGTGGGGCTCGAACCCCCGACCTTGGGATCAGTAATCCAGCACCTCAACCACCAGGCCATCACTGCCCCTGAATATGAAACCATATTATTATAATTTATATTAATAATAGTGAGACTCACTTCATTGCTCAAGCAATTCTATGAACATTCATTCCATGTCATAAGTTTAGTAACCGTATAGCAGTGCACTGTGTGCAGTTTTGTGTCTACTTGCAGTGTAATTGATAAAAATAACTTTGTTTAGGCCTGTCACAATTCTGACAGTTCAGCTGATTATATATGTACATTCTGTGTATATGAAAGCAGTTTTTTGTAATGGAAAAACAAGAGGCCGTAATAAATCATGTCAAATCTTTGTCCATCTTTTATGTGATTGAATGTCGAAAAGAATTCACATGAAAAACAAACAGATTTTATAGTGAAAAGAGAAAAAGAGAAACCTTACAACCATCTGTTTACACTGCTTAACTGGTTTAACTTTTTTAAAGCACTTTTTTTAAAAGCATTGTTTGATTATAATGCAGCATCATCCTGCTTTCAGTAATTTATTCCCCTCTTCCTCACAAAAAGCTTCTAGCAGACTTCAAAGGTGCCAGGTGTTTCTAGTGAATAGCCTTGTGTTTAATTTATCAGTTAATTTAAGCTGGATACAAAAGTATCCTGGAGAAACCACTTTGGCTCTTGGGCTTGGTGTCTTATATTCTCCTGTTTTACATCTTGTTTTGGTTATCTGTGTCTGTTTACAATAACAAGAAGGCATGATCAGCGGAACAATCTCTTGCATGTGCGAGAATCTGAAAGTGGAAAAAAGGAGATGGTCAAAAATGGTAGAATGCATACAATTCCAAGAGAGATAAAACTAGGTTAGTGTATTTCACTCTCTCTCCCTCGAACTCAGGACCTTCTTGCTGTGAGCCAGATGTGCTAACTACTATGTCACTATGCTGCCCACAATAGAAAACAGGAGTAAGAAAATGGTTTCAGAATGAAATCATACCTAATTCCATTTTATTTGGTGTTTTGGTTAGCTTGTCTGCTTCACGGCAAGATGGTCCTGAGTTCGTTTTCAGGGCTCAGGCGTTTCTGTGTGCTGGCCCTATGAAGATCTAGTGAGCTGTTCAGGGTGCACCGCGCCTTTTCCCAGTGTCAGCTGAGATGGGCGCCGGCCTCCCCGTGGCCCTATCTTTAATCTCTTGAACACGGGCATATTCATGTTAGTCCACAAGCTTTGGATAAAATTAAAATTTGGCTTCTGACACCCTTTTCCACGCTACTCAACAGCCCAGACAAGTGGAGAATATAAGGGATTGTTATCATATGTGTGTCATATCAGCAGTAGGTTCCAGAAATTCCTGTGGATCCTTTAATCTGTGAGTTTCCGGGCAGCCTCACTGATGAGTTTTGAGTCTTTGTCACCACGTTGGTGCCCCATAATATTGTTAGGTTTTTTGGCTTATGATGGCCTTCACAGTGCTCCATTGTGAATCTGATGGTTAATTTATTAATCTTTTTCCTCTCCTGAATGATTTTCTTTAACAATATGATCTCTTTTCAAGTCCTGGCTTCAGCAGTAGGATGAAAAGATGTCATAAAAATGCCACCATTTAAAGGAAAAGAGCTGATATTTATTTGGGTTTAATCAGAATCAAAGGTGTATGATCGTTTTTTTAGAATTATGTCAACCATGATATGTTACAATCAGTTCCAAGTAACTGCCCCTGGTGTAACTTTGTGTTCGGAGTATTTGTGATTCATGGGTTCTGTCTTGTTGCATTACACAAAGATGGAAAAACATACATATAAAAAGTAGTAGCAGATCCATTTGCATGTGACAGAGGGGCATTTGTAGAATCTTGCAGAAAGAGAAAACCCTCTGTAATCAAAAAGGCTCATTTCTACATTACAGGATTCCATCAAAGATATTTGAACACTGTTTACGTCCTCCGGCTTACCCTGGAGAGACCACAGATAAGCATCCCACATCAATTTAAAGCAGTGAAAACACCTCTGGCAGTCTATCTCGCACGCAGCAGGCGCCCACAGGCCAGCTTTAAAGCTCTGACATGTGGCTTGCTTGCACATGTTGCTCTTGTGCCCCTGAACAATATCTTTTTTATTTAATTTTTTTGCTTGACTGCATATGGACTGCTGGGATTTTGGCATTAAGGTGCAGTTTTTTGCCATAGAGGTTATTTTTTCACCAGCATGGGTTCATTTTTTTGTTTGTCTGTTAGCTAATTCCTGTCCACAGTTTTTTCCAGATCAATTTGAAAAATTTATGATGGGTAGGTGATCACCCAAGGATGTTCCCATTAAAGACTGGTACAAATCTACACACTGATGATGTCACCAAAAAAAGATCAACAAATTTCCCATTCTTATAATGGGCTTTTTTCTTTTTCAAATCATATTTCAATATCTCAAAAAAAAAATCCGATTTGACTGGAATTAGCTCTGTATAATCAGGATCAGGAGTTTTGATGGCAGGCCAAGTTTCATTTGAATCTGATCAAGATTTGGTGGCATTTTAATTTTAACACGGAAAACAAATCTTTGGAAGTAAAGTAGTACAGTTAGGCTTTAAAGTACAGTAAGTCTGTTGGGCTTTTACACCAGTGCTGATGCTTATCCCCGGCTTCTGTAGCATGAAGCGACTATGAGTTCAACTCTTCCTGGATGTGACACTAGTCCATCGCAGGTTACCTTCCCAGTATTTTTACTGGTACCCATTTATACTGCTGGGTGGACGGAGGCACACTTGTGGTTAAGACCTTGCCCCTAGGTCTTAGCACGGTGGGGGTCCAACGGGGATTCAAACCCATGACCACCTGATCATGAGCCCTGCAACCTAAACACAATGCCACCACTTAACCACTATAGCTTGGTAGAGGTTTTCTCTCCCTAAGTGTAATTTTTTCTCTCTCTCAGTATCAGTCTTGTTTCTTTCTGATTGAAAGGAAAAAGGCTAGATGTGATGTCAATCCTTTCAGGCTCCGCCTCTGTATTCATGCATTTATTTATTTATTATTATTTTTTTTTTTTTGAAGTTTTAAAATAAAATACATTGAAAATTTGTTATATGCAAATTTTGTGGTTTTATTTCAACAGGTTCTCAGAACCCTAGCAGTATGCGCTACAAATTCAACTTTATAGCAGATGTAGTAGACAAGATCGCTCCAGCAGTCGTTCATCTGGAGCTGTTCAGAAGGTGAGGAGAATTCATTCGTCAGTCAGATTCAGACTTACAGTACCACAAAGGGGAGCAGCTGAGGTCTGTGACAGCACCTTAGGATCAGATCATATCAAGGGGTCTGTTTTATAGAGCTCTCAGTATTTTAACAGACCTGAATTAGGACCGATAATCCGGTCAATCA
The DNA here is from genome assembly GCA_039654305.1 of Porochilus rendahli. NCBI lineage: Eukaryota > Metazoa > Chordata > Actinopteri > Siluriformes > Plotosidae > Porochilus > Porochilus rendahli. Next base: position 7,853,915 of record JBCNYG010000006.1, on the reverse strand, counting down.
AATGTATTTTCAACAAAATCTACTGAGCAATTTTGAGATCTCAATTTCAAAACAGTCAAGTTTTCATGTTTCATGTATCCTCAGACTGCCATATACCAGCCAGGAAATGCCAGTCTCCACTGGCTCAGGGTTTATTGTGTCAGAGGATGGCTGGATAGTTACCAACGCCCATGTACTCTCCAATAAACAGCGAATTAAAGTGGAACTGAAAAGCGGTGTCCATTATGATGCCACGATCAAGGACGTGGACCAGAAATTAGACATTGCTCTGATTAAGATTGATTCAGAGGTAGGTTGGATTAAAACACTTGGTAAGTGAGAATGTTAGCATGTGTATTGTTGTTGGAACAGTAGTTGTCATTGGTGATGGGTCATCGAAAAGAGTGGTGATCAGTGGTTGGTCTTTGGGACAGTGGTGTCAGTGGCTGGTTTTTGAAAGCAATGATGATCACTGATTGGGGACAGTGGTGTCAGTGATGTGTTGTTGTGGACAGTGGTATCAGTAACTGGTCAATGGAAACAATGATGAATAGAGGGTGAACTTCTGATTAGCGATTGGTTGTTGGGTATTGTAGTGTCAGGGATTGGTCGTTGGAAGCAATCACTAGTCATTGGGGACAGTGGTATCAGTAACCGGTTGGTGGAAGCAATAATAATCACTGCTCACTGGAAATAGTGGTGTTAGTAACTGCTTGTTAAATACAAGTGGTAATGAGTGGTTGAAACACCCCATCCACTGTGGACTTACAATATGATTCATTTCGGAGGCATGGTGGTGCAGTGGTTAGCACGTCTGCCTCCCAGCAAGAAGGTCCCTGGTTTGATTTCCGGGATCGGGTTGTTTCAGTGTGGAGTTCGTTCTCATCTGCACAGTAGTAGGTCATGTCCCTGAAATGTAGAAAAAAAACTTGCATTGAGAATCCAAAATAAAATCCAAACCCAGTAATTGGCAATGGTGTTTCTAAGTGTTGACTTTGCCTCAGGGAAGGCTAGGAAAATTTAGCATAATAGGCTTAGGCCACCACTGGTCACAGTAGTGTGTTTCATTATTGTGGATTGTTGCCTAGCCACTGCTAGCTATAACTGTGTCAAGGGACCAGAATGCCAATTAGACACTATAGTGCCGAAACCATCTGTAATAAGACAGTAATGACAGTAATGTGGTAATAATCTGCATTTACTGCATGGAGCTCTCAGTAGTAGTTCTCACCATTAATCAGGCGCAAGCAGTGCACAGACTTCACTAAAACATTTTCAGCACTTTAGAGAGGAAAAGGCAAGGATGGAGCAAGTAGTAAAGTGAGAGTGTCATTGTCTGTACTATAAAACGCTCCCCAAAAGCAAAAGGCACAGACAAGGAACGACAGGCAGAAACATGTTTCTGTGCAGGCTTTTACTTTTCATTACTCCACAAAATGCTTTCAGGGGAAAAACAGGTTTAATCAGTGGCTTATACGTGCTTCAGAAGAGCAGACAGAAGCCCTGATTCACAGAAAGCTTAAGTAGAGCTGTTTCCAGTGAAAAAATTTACTTTAATGCAAATGATGTCACATGAAAAGTTGTGAACTTTATCAGCATGTAATATTTCTTTTTTAATAACTTACTTTATTCTAATTACACATCATTTATAACAAACATTAGTGGAGCAGAGATGCATCAACACTTTGATTGGTAGGGTACTGGGAACATCTGTCTCAGGAATGAGGCTGGATTGGTATGTGTATCCATACTGATTGAAAAACTTCCCTTTGTGTGTGTAGGCAGCTTTACCTATCCTGTCTCTGGGCCGCTCCTCTGACCTACGGCCGGGCGAGTTTGTGGTGGCTGTCGGCAGCCCATTCTCTCTTCAAAACACTGTCACCACAGGCATCATCAGCACCACGCAGCGCGGCAGCCGCGAGCTCGGCCTCCATAACTCCGACATGGAGTATATCCAGACTGACGCCATCATTAACGTAGGTGCAAGGAAGTAGATTCAACCAAGAGACTGTCTGTGGGAATAAATCCTGTAACAGGGCTGTTCACAAAAAAAAGTAGGAATCCTTTATAATAGTAAAAAAATGTTCCCTCAGCCAAAACGTTCTTGACGAGGTTTTGTAATCACCAGCATTTCTGAGTCCATCTGTTTTATTTATTTATTTGTTTTGATATACTGAATTATTCCTGCGAAGTGAGAAAACACACATATAAACAGACAGCACACAGTCATAGCAGTGGGCAGCCACACTGCAGCGCCTGGAGAGCAGTTGGAGCTTAGGTGCCTTGCTCAAGGGCACTTCAGTCATGAAGATGGAGGAAAAGTGCAAGTTCACAAAGTTTTGCTGATAGAGTGCTTATTACTTTGAAATGAGTGCTGATAGAAGTTGCACGATGCCATTACTGTTGAACACTAACAGGAAATCATGTATGGACTTTCAGATGAGACACTTACCTTTGACCTTAAGTTATCTTTAAAGACCAAAGCCAAGAGGGTTTTTTTTCTTCTTTATTTGTTCATGTCCACTTACTATAGAACATATCATAAGAGAAGCACATGGGTAATTAAAACTCATGGTACATTTAAAGGCCTTATTTGCTACATTATCCATGCTACATGCTACAAGTGGGAGAAGAATACCTTTGTAGCAGAGGCAGGAATTTTGAATTCAATTCAGTTTTATTTGTATAGCGATTTTTACAATTCTCATTGTCACAAAGCAGCTTTACGTAGTAAAATTAAATTATGGAGGAATCTAAAAATTTTCTGTACAACCCCCTACACATCCCTAATGAGAAGCCTGTGGCAACAGTGGCAAGGAAAAACTCCCTCAGTCGACATGAGGAAGAAACCTTGAGAGGAACCAGGCTCAGGAGGGAAACCCATCCTCATT
>JBCNYG010000006.1:7831879-7843696 GCA_039654305.1 Porochilus rendahli | reverse complement strand
GGATGAGCAGCAGTAAGCCGTTTTGTCATCTCCTTATTCTATTAGCATTTTTACACCTGATTCTCTCTCTCCCTCTCCCTCTCTTTCTCCCTCTCTCTCTCCCTCTCTCTCTCCCTCTCTCTCTCAGCACTGGTTTACTCTGATGCAGAAGCTGACCTTATTGACCATTTTGGCCAGAGTATTTGAACTCATTTATATTTACAGCCTTTGGCAGATGCTCTTATGTAATGACTTTTTTTGCTGTTATTATTTGAACACAGCTGAGCAATAGAGGGTTAAGGGCCTTGCTCAAGTAACCAACTGTGGCAGTTTGGTGGTACAGGGGCTTAAACCCTCTACCATCATTATCAGTAATCCAGAGCCTTAACCACTAAGCCTCCTCTCGATTTATGACTCAACCTGCCGCTGCCGCCACAATCTTAGCTCATGAACGCTCGCACCATCAACAGGGTCCCAGCAAGACGTCTGTGACCAAGTCCATGTCTATATCCATACCCAAATTCCTGTGTACACCTGAACCCGAGCCTCTGGGGTAGGATTTCTCACTTGTTCTTGCCTCACAAGCCTGATGACCCGTTCCTAGTCCACAGTGCCACAATCCATGCTGCCTGTGGCCAGCATAGACACATTTCTGGGGCCCACAGGCATTATTCTTGAGTTTGTCCATATTCTTGTTATTTTTCTGCCATGCCTCGGATCTGAAGTAAAACGTTGAAACCACACCCAGAGTCTGTCCATCCTGCTGTATGTTTTCCTCTAATACTGACAATCATGGTTATTCATTATGAAGCGAACACAAACAATTTATATTTGAATAAAACGAATGAATACGAATAAAATGAACATTAAGCATTAAAAAAAATAAAACAATCAAAGATTCTTAAATTTAAACTTTTTTCTCAGTGCATTAAAAATCATAAGAGCATCAAAGTGTGCAAGTAAAAGGAAGCACAAAATAAACATTTTACATAGTTTTATAATAAATATTGATTATATCAAGAAAATACAGGAGCCAATTATACTTTATAACAATTATAGTGGGGGGCGCATGGGGTGTAGTGGATAGCACCTCTGCCTCACAGCAAGAAGGTCCTGGGTTTGAGTCCATGGGCTCAGGCATTTGCATTTTCTCCCTGTGCTTGAGTGGGTTTCCTCCAGGTACTCCAGTTTCCTCCCACAGTCCAAAGACATGCATATAAGGTTAACTGGCAATTACATATTGCCCCCAAGTGTGAGTGGGTGTGTTTGTGTCGCCCCTGCAATGGTCTTTTGTACCCCACCTTCGACCAGTGTCGGCTGAGATGGGCTCAGCCTCCCCGTGAATATGCAAAAGCTAGTATTTGTATATATTTAATAATTATGAATTCGATTATTATAGCAGTCAATAATTATACATTATTGACAGAAAATAAATATGAAAATAATACTCAAGAGTACAAAGAACAAATAATTCTTTATTTACTTGTTTATTTTATTCTGCGTCTTTTTATCTTGCACATATCTTGCACATGATTACTGATTCTTCATGTAAGTGTTTTTTTCTTTCTGATGGTGACATCACTGATGTTTGTGCCGATGTCGGTTATCATTTTTAAGATAAATGTGAAGTTATTACAGGAATGTGAGGCTGAAATAAATAAATTAATTAATCACATGACTTCCTGCAGTTAAACATGATTAATGCTTCAACTAAATGAACCGAGAAATCTGGACAAACTAGGCTTGGATAAAAGTTTCATCTAAATTTAAACAAATCCTAAATCCAGTTCTAGACACTGCACATTTTAATTAGAAGTGTCAGAAAGAGAAAAATGAACTCGTTAATCACGATGAGGAGAGTGAGTGAAGAAAATGAACCTTCGCAGAAAAACAGACTGTCATGACAACGTCAAAAGTTTCCTTATTGAATGTTTTCAAAAGCGCGTCTACTGAAATCAATTACAGGTGAAACTTGAAAAATTACAATTTGGTGCAAAAGTTCATTTATTTCAACTTAAAAGGTGAATCAACTTAAAAGTTGACTTATGGAAACCCAAAATCCAAAATCTCAGAAAATTAGAATATTACAAGAAATCAATAAAGAAAAGGATTTTAAATGCAGAAATGTTAGCCCTCTGAAAAGTATAATCATGCATATGTACTCAGTACTTGGTTTGGGCCACTTTTGCCCCCAAGTGTGAGTGGGTGTGTTTGTGTCTCTCATCTTTCTCTTTGCAATGCCCCATAGATTTAGATGGAATTTGCGAGTTTGCAGGCCAATCCAGCACAGTAATCCCACGGTCACTGAACCAGGTTTTGGTACTTTTGTCAGTGTGGGCAAGTGCCAAGTCCTGTTGGAAAATAAAGTTAGCATCTCTATAAGCATGTCTGCTGAAGGAAGAATGAAGTGCCCTAAAAATGTTCTGGTAGACAGCTATGTTGACTCTGGACTTAATAAAACACAGTGGACCAACACCAGCAGATGACACGGCTCCCAAAATCAACACCAACTGTGGGAATTCACACTGGATTTCAAGCATCTTGGATTGTGTGCCTCTCCATTCTTCCTCCAGACTCTGGGACCTTGGTTTCCAAATGAGATGCAAAATTTGCTTTCATCAGAAAAGAGGACTTTGGACCACTGAGCAACAGACCAGTTCTTTTCTCTTTAGCCCGGGATAAGACGCTTCTGACTTTGTTTGATGTTCAGGAGCGGCTTGAGAAGAGTAAAAGGACATTTGAAGCCCATTTCCAGGATCCATCTGTGCATGGTGGCTCTTGATGCACAAACTCCAGGCTCAGTCCACTCCTTGTGAAGCTCCCCCACACTTTTGAATGGCCTTTTCCTGACAATCCTCATCCCTGCTGCTTGTGCACCTTTTTCTTCCACGCTTTTCCTGTACATTTTTCTATTAATGTGTTTACAGTGTTAGATTAGACACTTTGAGCCTACAATATTGAACAATATTGAGATTTTGGATTTGTTTTTCATAAGCTGTGAGCCATAACAATCAAAATTATAACAATTAACTGCTTAAAATATTTCACTTTGCATTTAATGAGTCTATATAATATATTAGTTTGACATCGCAATTTGACCTTGAAGATGAATTAACTGAAATAAATGAACTTTTGAACGATATTGTAATATTTTTGAGTTTCTGAGATCATTCACTCACTCATTTGCCAAACCACTTAATCCTATTGGGCTCGTGAAGAGGCTGAGCCCATCTCAGCCAACACTGGACGGAGGTGCAGCACACCCTGAACAGCTCGCCAGACCATAATAGGCATCATAGGGCCAACACACACACACATAACCATTCACACTCACATCTAGGAGCAATTTGGAATAGCTAATTAGTCTAATGTGCATGTCTTTGTACTGTGGGAGGAAACCAAAGTACCCAGAGGAAAACCCATGCAAGCATGGGGAGAAAACGCAACCTCCATACAAAAACATTCTTACCAAACCTGGGACTCGAACATTATTCATAATGTGAAGGTGGTGTGATTCTCAGTTGAATAATTATGGCAAACAGTATCAATTGTTTATTCATCAAATTTAATTTTATAGCAAAAATGGAATTTAAAAAATGTCATTTTTATATATTTTAGGTTATACCCAGTAACCTAAAATACAAAGCAGCATTAAGCCTCAAATTAAATTTGCACAGAATCTTGCGAAACATGAAATTCAGAGTGACGGACTGTGTTACATGCAATACCCCATGAGCATTTTGTTTTCAGTGCTCTAAGCCCTGTTGGTCCAATAATATGTAGTTAAAGCACACTGGATGTGTCCATGTTATTCTCAAATACAGCCATACAATCACTTGTTTGGCTATTGGGGAATATGGCATAATGTGTGCCGCTATCATGGGCGGGATGAATGCATTAGACGAGCCAGACATCTCTTATTTTCAGCCAAGCTGCAGAGCTGAGTGGTGTGAGAAGACAGGAGGGGAGAGAGATGGAATATCTAAAAGGGGTTAAGTGCTGAGGTTACCCATCCACGGAGCATAAAATGAAGGCTCTCACTTTGATGGACACCAGAACTTGGATCCCTGATGTCCCAAAATATTAGGTTTCTCTTCTAATAATGTTGAAAATATTGCCTACTGTCACGATTAATCTGGCCGTGCACTGGAGCTGATTGCAGGTGACGCGGTCACAGCACACTGCTCGTGTTAGTTTCCACACACCGTCAGCTTCACTCGCAGCTCCAGGCGAGCCAGCCAGGACTCTGATACCGGCTTTCCACATCCGCTAATGGATTGTGACAGCCAAGAAGGAAACCTTTGTTTTAATTTAAACAACAAAGCCAAATAGCAAAACTTATGTACGTGCCCAACTTTTTCTCTTTTGCCCCCCCATTTCCTTTTTCTTTTCGCCACATTTTTCTTTATGTTTCCACCTCTGTGTGCCTGTCTTTATTCTAGCAGATAATGCACAACACCACAAGTGGAGAGGAGCACTGAATATAATGTTGGGGAGCTGAATAATCCTTTGCCGAGCACAGGGAAAATGTGGAGGTATTTGCAGATGTGGAGGACGTCAAAAAAACATTTGTAAAATCAAAGGCTTGAATTATTGCACAGAGTTCAGCAAGTTTCACATGGCACTTAGACGCGTCATTGTTCTACTAGGGAACAAGGAGTCCCTTTCTTTTGAGGGGGTGAAAAACAACCTTGACCATTCTCATAATCAAATCTGAATGTCCCAACGGGCCATCAGGACAAGGACTCTGGCATTCTTTGCATTGGCCATGGTCAGAACTCACTGTTTGGACCAACAATGGCAACATTGATTTTGTTGAACAGAAAAATTTGGTTGAGCTGAGCAAACTGACCGGGAAAGAGGGGGAATACCATTTTTCACTCATTCCCATGAGGGCGAAAAGGTCACCGTTCACCCAACACCAAAGAGTCCTTGCCACTGCAGTCGACCCTCATTCATTTGTCCCAGTCTTGATCCATGTACATGATCTCATACTAGTCTCAATTGGTCTTACAGGCAAAATTATGCATATTTTCTTTTATGCCAGCTTTAAAAAGATGTGATACTTCCTTCCCTTGACGTTTCCTATCTTACCATGCGCTATGGTGCCGAAATAATTTACCCTGTTGTTCCTCCACAATCGGTCCTTGTTTACAGAGTGCCAAGTCTGAGATTGGGTAGGGGGAACTGTGTTTTGAGAACTGATGTTACATTGATGTCCAGTTGCCACGGGGCCACAGTAGCAGCATGAAGTCATGACCTTCCTGTTTAGCTGCATAGTAACTTATTGAGTTGATACAAATTACCCTGATTCTTTATCTACCAATTTAGCTGCTGGTAGTGGGCAGGGGTCACAAGTCCCCATTCATGGAGGTGGCTTTTGAAGTAACTGCTACCCCTGTGAGACTTTAACACTTTGCCCCATGCAGTGGGATGGGAGGTAGGAGGTAGGGGGTGAGTCTTCCCAGACAATGACTCCTATTGCTGCCCCCACGTCAAAACACTAAGATCAAAAGGATTCACTCCAATCATCCACAGTTTGTTCTGGTGACCAGCACTGGGCATGTTTCTCCCATGGATATAAATGTTTTATTAGAGGTACGTCCTTGGGCCTTGTGTTCTTGCTTGCACTCTAGCACTGAGAGAAGCACTGAATATGAACGAGAAACAGTTCCAATAAAAACCAAAAATTCTTATTTTCAGACAAATCCTACAAAACAGTACTGACATTTGTAGTAACACACTCATTTAAACTGGGTTTCAATGCACATTTTTTTGATCCGTACATCTGCTACAGATGACATTCTAGGATTCATGTGGCATGTAATATTCAAACTTCCTGTCTGCAGAGAAAATATAATGATTTACAATAGGTATGCATAATTGATTGCCAATCAGTCTTCTAATCACCTCTCAATGAAGTCACTGTGCTACTTCAATCTGACGGATGATGGAGTATCTTTGAAACAGACGGTGGATCTTGAACAATAAGGTCCATGCTTTTTTTTATTATTATTAAAAATGCTCTAAGTATGACACTAATAAATCGCCATCAAACACTAAAATTTTATATATCATATATAAAGATTATAAAAAACATCTCAAGTCATCTTCACAAATATAAATGGACCTATTCTTGCAATAGTGCAAGATTTTTCTCAGGAAGCCAGTAGTATGACAGCCATCTTTAATTTGTATATGTCTGTCATCCTGTCTTAGTTTTTAAATCACAGCAGTGTTGAATTTACTGCACTCAAAGATTATGATGGGGTGGCACGGTGTGTAGTGGTTAGCACTTCCACCTCACAGCAAGGAGGTCTTGAGTTCAATCTCTGTGCCTAGTGAGGGTGTTTCTGTGTGGAGTTTGTGTGTTCTCTCTGTGCTGGCATGGGTTTCCTCCGAGTGCTCTGGTTTCCTCCACCCGGTCCAAAGACATGCACATGAGCATGAGTGGATATTCTTGATTGCACATCGGTGTAAATGTGTGAATGAAGGGTTGAGTATTGGCCCAGCATTGGTCTTGCAGGCTGTTCTGGGTGTACACCTAGAGTTGGCTGGAATGGGCTCCAGTGTCCATGTGACCCCAATAAAAAAAATTATTTAAAAGCTTATGATTGAAAGATTTCTATCTACATCAACAGTAAAGCATTAATGAAATGTAAAATTTTAAGTAATGGATACGTATAGACAGATAGACCAGTATCTACCACCTTAAATGCACTGATTTAATTTGTTGACAGATTACCCTTAAGCATGCAGTTTAATTGATACCAGTGTGGTAGATGTGAACTTTAAATAGACACTTATAATTACTGAATTTCAAAAGTTGGAGCTTTTTGGGAAATGTTATGGCATTTGGAAATGGATTCATCGAGCACTAAGGAGATGGCCACCCTGCAGCTAAATGACATTAAAGTCAGTTAAAGCTGAGACCTGAAGGGAGCAAAAGCACTAGTCACAGGAAGCTGAGCATGGTGTCCTACCTAAGGGCTGGAGAACACATTACTTTATCGTGATAGCCAGCCACTTTAGTGTCACTCATCATGCGAGTGAAATGTGGCTCAAGCCTGATTGCAAGTTAAAACGAGGGTGAACATTTGTGGAAGACAAATGGTATCTCTATGAAAGGGCATACACTAAGGTATAGAAGTTAATACAGATTAAAAAAAATTTGGTATGACATTTTGAGGACTGAATCCAATTGGATAACAGCTATGCTGTGTGCAGTCCATTTCACAACAAAACCTTTTTTTTTTACCATAATATATGTGCAGAGAAATCTTAGTCGGTATTGCGCAAACAATGTGGCCATTATGGGTTTTCTGTTAATGAGATTGATGACTGATGAAGTTTAGTCAAAGTGGTCAGTAACAATCATCATTAGCCTCTCCACTGAGTAAGCCAGGCTCACATGGGTCTCTCAACCCTCCCACAGCAATGAGCTCCCATTAGAAGGCTTAAATCTCATTACCCCTATTGCCCTGGTCCCGGCATACCCACAGAGAGCCAGCAAACAGCCGTGACAGTACTCAGTCAGCACCAGACGGTGTCCCACAAGGTTTTATCCTCAGCCCTATGGCATTTTCAGCATGGAGTCCTGTTGGAGCAGGGGACAACTGAATGTAAAGGACAGTGGAGGTTTGGCATGGTTTAATGAGGCTTGGTAGGAAGGGGGCTGCTCATGGGGTCAGGGAGACATGGTGGGAGAAGGGTCAGAAAAGGTGATAATTGTGGAGAACTGAACACTAAGACTACTGTTTTATCTCTTCTTCCCTCAGGTGAGGTTAGAGGCTGAGCCCATTTTACTTCTTCTGCACAGGTCTAAGACTCCGTGGAGAATGAGGGGGAAGAATAAACCTGGTGAGTTCAGAGACAAAATAGTCACCCCCTACAAGTTAGATGCACTAATCTAGTCAGGGTGTGTAAGGCTTGATTTGCAATCTAGTGCTAGCTGAGGTTAGTTTGGGGATGTCGCAATCTGACAGCTATTAATGAACCATATATATATGCTTGAATACTGTGATCATTCTTAAACCCAAGGACTAAATATAAAATGACAGTATTTTGAGTCCTGCTTACTATAATACCTCATTTCCATTACAGCTCTAAAATAATTAGACCTGACATCAAGCCATGACTGTGTGTAGTAGTAGTGCACAATCTACTTTAATGCTTTCTGCCAGCAATAAGAGCAGGCCCCACCACAGTGCCTGTCCAACACGCTTCATTGACTCATAATGGAGGATCAGTGTCAAATCAGCCAACAAGATGATTACATGCCAAGAGGCACAGCCATTCTTTAGTATTGATCCACTTCAACTGGTCCAACGGTACATCACAGCACATGATGTGGCAAGTGTGCCTGAAACAAGCTGCAGCCAACAATAAAAAAAAATAATTGTTTAACTACCCACCAGCAGCTCAATATACACACAGAAAATCTACCATTATCTCTACCTTATTGTGTAGCACAGACTTACTGGTATGATGCAGGGATGAAATCGAATAATAAATGGATAATATGTTATAATATAACACAGTGGTTTAGTGTTTGGCAATGTGTGGAGTTTGCATGTTCTCCCTGTGCTTGTGTGGGTTTCCTCCAGGTACTCCGATTTCCTCCTATAATCCAAAGACCTGCACATTTGGCTAAATGGCAGTTCCAAATTGCCCCTAGGTCTGAGTGTGAGTATGAATGGTTGTGTGTTGGTCCTGCAATCATCTTCACTCTGTGTTGGCTGAGATAGGCTCCAGCCTTCTTGTGACATTAATAGGATCGGATGGTCCAGCAATTCAGTGAGTAAGTAAGTAGGCATTATAATGAGATGTACTATTTGTGTTTGCGTGTTGTAGAAAGGTTCACGTGGCATGTGATGGAGACTAAAGGTGTGCATTAGGACCAAAAAGTTATAGATTGGAAGGATTTTCCATTCGTGTGGCTTTGTATCTAATGCATGGCAGTACAATGTATTTACAGCATTCGTCTGTCATCCTTTGTCGGTGCCTTTTCAAGGACACAGTAATTGGACTCAGGTTTCTTATCTTGCAAAAAACACTATATGAACAAAAACATGTACACACTGAACACATTTATATATATTTGTTAAACATCCTGTTCCGCAGGTATGACATTATTATGGAGTTCACTAGAGCGTGTGGTTGTAGTCCAGTTCACCAAAAAGGTGTTCAGTGCAAGCAACTTGAGTTCTTCCACTTCAACCTTGACCAAACCCTGACTTTATGAGCACTGTTTTGTGAACAAAGGCATTGTCATTCTAGAACAGGTCATATCATGCTGAGCCCATTAGTTCCAGTGAGAAGCAATTGTTATTATATAGCATACAAAGAGATTCTAGACTATCACATGCCTCCGGCTTCAAGAGATTGGGGAAGGCTCACATATGTGGGACATGGTCTGGCATCCACACACTTTTGGCCATTTAGTGAGAAACAGGTGCTATTTTTTAGAAAATACCGTGGCCAGGTACAAACAAATCTAACTTGTGCAAAAAATGGAATTAAAGCGGGTCTAATCCAGTGCACAACACTTTCCATCCATATTGTTTATCTGTCCGTATTTTGGACGGTGCAGAAACCAAATACAGCTGACTTTGTGCAGAGGGAAGGGTACACCCTAAACAGGTCAACAGGCTAACACAGACAAATAAAATTATTCACACTCTCGTTAAACAAGTGTATCCAATTGACCTAATGTTCATATCATTAGACTGTACGAGGAAACCGGAGTACACAGAGGAGAACCACATTGATAGCATGATGAGAACATGTAAACTCCACACAGAAAGACTCCTGGCCAAGATTAGAACCCAAAATCTTTTGGTTAGCACTATTTGAGATAATCTCTAGGGATATATGTAGCTGAGCTTGAAGAAACGTCAAAGCTAGAATTAGGAGGTTAGGAGGAAACCGGAGTACCTTGGGGAAACCCATGCAGGCATGGGGAGAACATGCAAAGATCGATCCCAGGACCTTCTTGCTGTCAGGTGAACGTGCTATCCAATACTCCACCCGCCCATTACTATCTCAGTGTTTTCAACGGGCCACGGAGGTTCTGTTCGTATTTAATATATAAACTTATTGAAAATTAAACCAAAAAAGCAAGCTAGACACGGTAAACTTGGGGTCTAAATTCAAATACAGATACAAATATTTGTATTATAAACCACTTAAAGCTACAGATAATTGCACTGATTTACACTGAATCTAAAGAAATGGAATTCAAAGATTATTAAAGATGTTAATTTAAAAATGGGTATCACTTTTTTAAAAATTCTAGTATGTGAGATCTGAAACTGTAATAAACAACGCTTCGGATCTGTCATTGAATCAGTATGGTCTCATGCTTCATTAAAGGAGCCGGTTTACAGTTCAGCCCCTCTGCATGTAAACAACCGCTGCAGCAATGCCTGCCTCCAATAGTATTTTAAACAGAACCAGTCTTGTAAAGTGTGGATCCTCAAATGATGTGCATTTCCCATGTTCATTGTAATCGGGTTAGCGTAAACATTGTTATCCTCTGTACATCACAGAGCTGTGTAATGTGAAGCAGTGGAATTGCCTTTGTTGTTTAACATAAATTATTTATGCATGTACGGCTTTAAAATATTTATCTTTGCAGACAAGTGAAAAACAAATGTATTTTTTTCATTCTTTTTTTCTTTTAACGAGGTGAATAGAGTTTCTAAACTGATGTTTTACAAATGAGAAAGTCCTTGGATCTTTTGAGATGGAATATCTTAGTGAGGTCAAATTTGAAGAAAGTTCACGTGTGAAGTTCTTCTATACGTCTATGTGTATTTTCATCCAGACATGTGACAGGGGAACCTAATAACTCCGGGGGGACGGAGTAGCCCTACATGTTTACGTTGACTCTAATGATAAGTGTCTGTGTGGGTTTGTGATGAATTTGTGTGTACCTTCACCCAAAGCCCTGATACACTCACTCTGTCTGCTCTGATAAGAGCAAACCAATTAGAACTATGCAGGTCATCACATCATGAGCATCAAGAGTTCTCAAGGGTTACAATGTTGTGTTAAATTTCTCAAGAGAACAAGCAGTACAAAAGGATAAATATACTGAAACCAGGTGTTTGAGAGGCGACTATCATGATAATCAAGTCTCTGCCATTAATCCAAGACAAACAATTGGGATCAACAGCAGGATATTAATATGCGCATACTCACACGCATCCATGCTTTTTGTGTTATTTGAGAACATAGGATTGTACCTATATAACATTTTTAAATCAACAAAGTGGGGATATTTTTGGGAAGTGAGGAGATTTCGGCTGGTCCTTGCTTCTTCGAAGGGTTGTTAGAGGATTTAGACTTGGTTTTACAGTTAGAATTCGGTTTAGATTAGGGTTAGAGTAAAAGTTGTGGGGGGTATTACTGATCCTAAGGTCAGGGGTTCAAGCCCCACAATCAACAGGATGTCACTGCTGTATCATAGGCCACCGATGTCTCTAACTCTCTATAGTGAAAGGCATGTTAAAGAACCAAAAGAGTAGGCTGCATAGCTGTCAGTGTGTTTCTGCCCTGCGATGGCCTGGTGAGCTGTCCAGAGTGTACTCTGCCTTTGCCCAGAGTCGGCTGAGATGGGCGTCTCCCAGCTTCCCCGTGACCCTAATTAGGATTAAGCGGTTCAGAGAATGAATAAATGAATAAATAAAAATTGGGGTGAAGAAATGCATTATGTCAAGGACTGTCCAAACAAAAAGAGTATAAGTATATAGAAGTATAAGAGTGTGTGTGTGTGTGTGTGTGTGCGTGCGTGCGTGCGTGCGTGCGTGCGTGCGTGCGTGCGTGCGTGCGTGC
>JBCNYG010000006.1:7807480-7823941 GCA_039654305.1 Porochilus rendahli | reverse complement strand
AGATGTTATTTAATCTGCAAAACTCTCAAATTACTGTACAATTTATTATTTATTCCAGAACATCTCTTCAATCCCTTTTTACCTCAGATTAGCATAATGTCTGGATGAGATTAAGCCTTATTTTACAAATATTTTGTTTCATTATGTCTTACACACATGTAAATAAATATCATACACATATAAATATTAAACCGTCCCTTTGGTAAGTTTATAAAGAGCCAATAGAAGAAAATTTCTGGGGTGACATGCCTGTATGGTATGTTGTCTGAGAATGCTAAGTTAGACAGCTGGATAAAGTAATCACTTAACGGCATTCCTAGGTAGCTTATTTATAACCGATATATAAAACACCAAGATGTTACTCAACTCCATGGTTGCACAGTGTAAAAACATGCTCACCATGCCATAATTTATCCAACCTCATAATCCCTTCAACCCCAGATTAGCATAATGTTTTGATGATGATGATCTTTAGCCTTTGTTGTTTCCAAATGTTTGGTTTTCATGCAATAGATTAGATTAAACCCCTCACCTTTTGCTTTTTTGTACACTGCGCATGCTAACATAGACATTATTGCCGCTAGCACAGGTATACAGGAGGGTACTGCTAGCTTGGTTACTTAGCAACACGGAGGAGGCAACACAACGTCCTTTATATTCACTACGCACTCGCTACACCATACATTCTTCCATTCGTCCTTTTTATCCACTACACCTGAAATTAGCATAGCGTTTCAGTGATCTTTAGCTTGTCTTAGAAACAAACGTTTGGTTTTTGCAGATAGTTTTGAGTCACTTAGCTTTACATTTGCAATAAACAACATTCCAAGTTGGAAACTGTAGTAAGAATTTCATACAAAATCACATCCCCCGCCCACAACAGCTCCGAGGAAGTGAACTTTTAAGCCATGGTGGGTTCCGGAGGTTTGGTTTGTTCCTCCATGGGCTCAGCCGGAACCTCATTACTGTACAGGTAATATGGAGGAGTCTGTCTCGCCTCAATGATAAGCACTCCCTCAGGAGAGAGAGAGGCAAACACTGGGTTGAGTTGGGATCAAACACTTGCATACATGGACACTCATGACTACTTCCTTACACATCTTTAAGGAGGTTGTGTTTGTAGATTATCAGATTCCAGCTTCCGTGAGATCAGAGTGGCACCTGAGCAAAACGCTTTGCTCTAATTGCTTCATTACCAGAATCAAGAATCCTCTTCTAATTTCTGCTCTCATTTCCCCCTGTCATTGAGCCCTGCTCCCAGTCTTTCAGTTCACTTCTCCCCCCATCCTGCAATCACACTGCATGCATTTGCTTTCCAGCATAATGATAACAATTAACGCTGTGTACCGCGATGCAGTAGTTTCATCAGCTACTGGCTAATAGCTAAATATGGAAAGAAATCAGGTGAAATCTTCCCACACTCTTGTGTTAATCTCCCTAATTACACCACCTGGCCAATAAAAATAAATGTAAAAAAACACCCACCCACAGTCTAATATCTTATTGAGCCACTTTGATTACAATGCATAATCACCATGGCGTTGTTTTGACAAAATTAATCAACATCACAACATTTATTTCTATTTCTTCAGATTTGTGATTGTATTTTTCATCGACAGTTTCAAATGTTGCTGGGAAAAGCGAACCACTCCATAAAACCTTCTCCAGGAAATCCCTAAGACTTTGAATAGGGTTAAGGTCAGGACTCTGTGGTACCAATTCAAGTGTGAAAATATCTCCTCATGCTCCCTGAACCACTCTTTCACCATTTAAGTCCCAGTTAATATCCATGCTATCAGGGAGGAAACAGTCCACTGATGTGATAACCTGCATATTCAGTATATTTAACTCACCCAATGACTTGTTATTGCCACATAATGTTGCTGAGCCTCGACCTGACCAACACAAACAACAATGTAATGGCAAGTACGCACATTTATCAAGGCTAAAGGCAGTTTTTTTTTTTGCCCAACAGTGTATTCTTCATTATAAAGTTTATACAGTTGTTTGTTCAGTATTGTGTACTGTACAGTATGTAGACACATCAGGGTAATAGGCTGCCTGAGTATTAAAGTAAGAGTATTTAAACTATTGAAATAACATTCTAATTTGTTAAATAATATGTTTTCAAGACAATTATTATTATCATAATAATATATATTAGATAAGATTAGATAATTTAAGTGCCTATTAATTATGTGGAAACAATAATGTACTAATATGAGCATATTAATATAACCCATTATTATTATCTTCTGCCCAATCAAATCGAAAAGTTTTGCTACAAGACAACATATAATCTGATGTACAAAGTACTGTTTCATTACTCTTAGTTATATGGCAGATGTTTTCCAAAAGGGACGGGATACACTCCAAATCAACATAGTGAGCAGTTGAGGGTGAGAACACACTCTCAAAAGGGTCATCATTGGTTCACATGCAGTCTTGGGATTTGAACTCACAGCCTTCCCAATCACCATCTTTGAATTTTAAGCACTGAGCCACCACTTCTGCAGTCAATGACCCAGTCTGACAGTTCAAACCACGGAGCTCAGCCACACGCTTACATTAACTACATGCCATTGATCCATTAACATACAAATGGTCCCTGCTTAACATGTGATTAAGATTCCAAATGCCACCAAATGTTAAAGAACTATGGTTTGAAGAATAAATAACCCAAATGGGGACCCATAACATTCAGACAGTAATTCGCTTTTTGTGCCGCCGTTGCTAAAACGGCCACATTTAATTTCTCATCACATGATGGATCTTCTTGGGAAAGTTGAGGTGCACTGGCACATAAATAAAAAAAAGCTTGTTCCAGTGAGCTGCAGAACCCTACTGCTACATCTGGTCAGTATAAAATGTGACAACGTCAGAAATCAGATTAGAGCGTAGGCTATTAATTCGCTCTATTACTACTATAAAAATCTGATACAGGATGAGGAAGTCAGAAGCCAATTGAAATCTTCTGAATCTACTCTATTAACTGAGCCAAGAAAATACGACCTAATCAAAAAGTACTAAACAGACTTAGAATACAAATCCACTATATCCATATGTAATTACATAAACATGTAGGGAATAAAAACTTCAGGATGTCCGGTTATATTATCTAAAATAATCAGCAACAATGTTGTGTGATATGAAGTTGCTTATTTTCTAAAACCAACATCACAGAGTGTTTTATTCTTTTCATAGTACAACAATGTGGCAATGCTAAGACATATATATATATTAAAGGTCATTCATGTATTTCCATTTAATCATTTACCCAACCGCGTATTCCTACTAGGGTTAGGGGAGGGTGGAGCCTATCTCATCCAACTCGGGATGAAGGCAGGGCACATTCTGAAGAGCTTGCCAGACTATCGAAAGGCAACACACATACAACTATTCACAGTCTTAGTCACACCTGGGGCAATCTGGAATATCCTTTTAACCTAATGTGTCTTTGGAATGTGGGAGGAAACTTAAGTACACGGAGGAAACCTTTGCAAGCACAGCGAGAACATGCAAACTCCACACATAAACGCCAACATTGAACCCAGGACCTTCCTGTGCTAACCACTACGCCACCTTGCCACCCATTAAAGGAAACGTCACACTTTATTATTTATTATTATTTATAATTACCCTTAATGGTTTGACAAAAATGCAGCTTGTTATGTTACCATGATTATCCAATGATACCATGTTATGTTACCAAAAAAATGTTTTTGTATTGTTACTATATTATAAATACAATGATCAAACTCTGAGATCTCTGTCTGAGATCAAAGATGTCAGAATGAAAAAAATAAATGCAAGCGGTCCATTAAGTGTGCACACTGAACAAAAATCAGGTGTTTATACACAGCTCTGGCTCATTACATGAGAAACAAATAAAGTAGTCCCCCCAGTGCAGCTAACTGGGTTATCAAATGTCTGTGATGGGAGGCATGTAAAAGAACCATTGCTGATTTTCGTCAAAAGAGTAGGCTGCATAGCTGTCAGCATGTTTCTGCCCTGCGAGGCCCAATTAGGAATAAGCGGTTCAGAAAATGAATGAATGAATGGATGAATAAAGTAGTTTGGTGTGAGCCACACAACACTATTCCAGCCAATCAGTATCAAGCAGCATTTTGGCTCAAACACGACATAAATGTACCCTGATTTATATTGACTAAAGGGAAGATGGGGATGCCATTATTAGTGTCATTGCCTAAGTAATGTCCATGAATTTGTGGGTGGAGCTTCTGAAGAAGCACAGAATTGAGGTATGTTTTGTTTGGCTGATGTTTTGTTTTCATAAATAATGACTGCACCTTTAATATAAACCTATGTTTTTCCTAAGAGCTAGTCTAGAGTCTACCGAGCACTGTCTGGCTAACCAAATTTCAGAATTCACCAGTGCTTGGGTATAATGCCTAACAACGTATCTGATTGCATGTTTGGGTACAATACAGTGTATGTATATGACACATCACTTATAAGAACCCACTCAAATTGATCATTGAACATCTGCTAAAACAATAGAAGATGTTTCTGACACATCAACACAAGTGTGACAAAAACAAGAGTGTTACGAGAAATGTCTGTTTCCAGAAAAGGACCCAAAACACAGAAGATCAGCTAGGATGATTTGAAGTCATAGCCACATTAAGTCATAATGCTGTTCACACACTTTGTGCTTTGTTTCTAGAAATGTGTAACTATTGTGACTGAGATCTGACTAAGCTGATCACTGAAATGACATCACACTGGCGGTTGGTCCGAAACCACAAAGAGGTGAAAACATATAGACAATATAATGAATTAGTTTTGTTAGAAATGATGTAATGGTGCTGTGTAAAAATTCATTCTAAGAATTTTTTTAAATATAAAATTTACTGTTTTAAATTTTTCACAAAGTATTACAATGTAACAAAATTACAAAATTTGAAAATAAAATGTTAATACAAAACACATTTAATTAATTTTCCAGATAAAATAAAATATCAACTGTATGCTTGTGTTAAATTTGTAGTATAAAGTACTAATCCCCTCGGATTCTGAGCTCATTAACATTAATCTACATTTTACTGAAATTTGACTAGGGCCTGGGATTCAGGAAGACTTCTAACAAATGACCAGTAAGACTTATACCTGAGATTGTAGACTTAGTCTTGGTGCTTACATCTCCTATTTTATTTATTTATGTATTTATTCATGTATTAGTTAGTTTGTTTAGATTTAATCAGGCAAGTCACTAAGAGCAAGCTGCATGGCAAGGCTTAATATAAATGATGTGATGCATGGAGTTTATCCAACTGATACTAGTTGGCAAAGACTTATCCAAATACTGAGCCATGTAGAAGCATGAATGTAGAAGGGAAATAGGTGGTTTGTGGGTAAGTGGTAAAGATTAAAATGGGAATTTTAGTTTGTTAACATATTTTTGGTGAAAATGTATTAAACAATGGCAGTGAGAACCAAAAAAATCATTCCTACAATTATACTGAGGTAAAAGTATGGGCAATTTTTCAGGAAGGTTAAAAGGTGTTGCAATTGTTTTTTTTTTTTTTGCATAGCATGCATGAACTTCAAACCATGTGGAATGGTTTAGTGAAGAAATGAAAAAATATGTGAACACTATGCCTGAAAGGTTAAATGCTGTAATCAAAGTAAAGGGTGGCCACACTAAATATTAACCTTTTTCAAAAAAGAGAATATTTTTTGTTATAACTATATATTGCTGTTTGTTTACTTATTCTCATCAATATGATCCGATATTACATGAAATAAAAACTTGAATAGTATTTGGTTTGTGATATATCTTCATTTTATTAAGTGTATAACCATCACTGCACTTGATAAACCATTCCATATGGTTTGAAGTTTATTCATGTTATGCAAAAGTCCAAAATAAACTAGAAACAAACAAATAAATAAATAATTTGTGACACATTACTAAAATTGGTATTTTCAGTGTTTTTGTTTATTAGCCACACTTTTACCTCAATATACTTGTCAGAATTATAGAATTAAATAGAATTAAACCTTGATTCAAAAAGTTGTGTTTGCTTTGTTTGCAAAACTCAGTAAGTCCATCTCTTAAGACAAGTCGTTCTAAAATGTGGCTGAATCAAAAAACACACAGTCTACAAGTCAATAATGATTTCAAATGTACAAAAAAGAATGCAGCCTCATTCCTGAACCAGCGGGAAAAATGTGTGATGGCTGGGGGAGTGAGCTGCACCTTCCCTTCCTCCACATTCATGGCTGAAGTGCCTTTGAGCAAGGCACCGAACCCCCAACTGCTCTCCGGGCACCCACAATGTGTGTGACAGCCCACGGCTCCGAGTATGTGTTCTCACTTTGGATGGGTTGAATGCAGAGGTAATAATTTCCCTTGTAGGATTAATACATTGTAGCAAAATCAAGAAAAGTAAAAAAAACTAAGGTTAATCTTTGATTTCAATGCGCTACCATAGCGAATATGGGAGCATCCATCTTGTGCGTCATGTGACACTAGGCACACCTGTGACTGGTGCTCTGCAGACTACGTGGTATTGCATACAAATGCTGATGGTGCTTATGATATTCTGCAAACAAACCACACACTGGCTTGGATTTACTATATTTCTAACCCAGTTTTGCAGCAAAATCTACTTCATCATCAGATACTCGGTACCATAGACTTCCATGTGCAATATTTATTTCATTTTTTAATGTTTACTGGGTTTTGCATCTGAACTTTTCATATGTATATACTACAGTATGTTGTCTTAATGATATGCCTGCTACAATTCGACCATAGAAAAGTGCTATAAATGCATTTTCTGGATGAGTACTACAGTAATAAAGCATGAATAAGTGTCATTTTATTGAATTCTGCAATTTTCCCCCATGATACTATCTTTTTGTCCTTTCTTAGAATTTCTTTCTCTATCATACAGTCTCTCTTCGCCTCAGGCAGGTTTTAAGGGTCGAGTCAAGCCAGGGTGAGAAAAACAATCAGCCTTTGCCATCCTTTATTTTTATCTTTCTCAGATGTTGCTTACAACAGCTCTATGGGTCGTGGATATCTGGATCAATATCTATTTAGTGACCTAACCTCTGTGTACGTGTGTGCCAAAGCAGGCAATCTAAAGCTGTATGAAGTATTTCATCTGACATGACCTACCTCTTGACCTGCTCACAACACAGGCCCTGTTGTCCTGAGGGCACGCTGCTCTCCAGCTATAAACAAGGCTGGGAAGTTGTTGCACACTTGTCACAATGTTGGTGGCAACCGACACCTAGCGATAGTCTGTCTTTATACTGGGCTCTCACTGCCATTCTTCCTCTACTATATAACTGCAGCTTTATTCAATAAATATACAAGGTCTGTAACGGATACCAATTTTACATCTCTCTTGGATAGGTTTTTTATATATACTTCGGCCGTGTGCACACCACATATCACAAGAACATAACTTTTAAAAATATAACAGCAGCTCCGTTAGACAGATCATAGGTATACATTAAATATGCTTGTTCTATTTTTTTTTTTTATTCATGGAACATGGCTTGGATGGTTGTCCCATGTCCTGTCTGGTGTCTGTGCATGCCTAACAGGAAATCCAATAAAGTTGCCGCGTCACTGGGTTGATACTGATTGGCTGTTATATTTCACTGACTTGCATGACGACAAGCAGCAATAAAAAATGCCTTATTATTAATAATGATACTGAAAACCGAACCCAGAAAATGAGGCTTATACTCCATCACTCAGGCTCGCAGAATTTAAAAAAACACACACATTATAACTTGTTGATGTTGCATTCCTTACTTTACTTTATGGGTTTTTCTCAGTCGAATTAAGACAGAACTAAACACTGAATAAAGGAATAATATTTCCTCCATGTCCGTCTCTCTGACAGGCTGAGACCTGAAAGAGGAACAAAGCTGACATGGCCACCAATCTTTCATTCAACTGGCATTCATCTGTCCCGTGTGCAGCTCTTAATCTGATTCTGCCAGCAGTCAGGAAACAGAGACCTTCAGCAGCTGAAACAAATGACTCTACCAGGAACAGGAAACAACTCACAGCTAACTCTTTAACATTTCCAGCCTTTACACACTACCGTTCTGCTGCTGTGTGGAAGAGGTGTGTGTCCTCAAAAGCAAACTGTACTACAGGTTTATACAGCAAAGAGGTGTTTCCCAAATGGTGTACATTGAATACTTTTACTGCAAGTAGTGTCCTCACACTGTTACACTGTAAATGTCAGGTAAATGTAGTGTATTTTACCAGAATGATGTATTCTATCGAAAGTGGAGGAGCCAAGATGTTTTGAATTCTGTGCCAAGCAAGATCTCTGATGCACTGATTCATATACACTGCATATATTTTATTAGTTTCATAAATTAGATCAATATCTAAATTTCTTAAACTGATTCATACATGCCATGGTCGACACTTATAACTGCATAACTTTGCACTTAGAGAAAAGTTAATAATTAATGATTCATACAAGCTACTGATTAATCAGATTTCAGAAAAATACCTGAAGAAGTTAATGGGTTAAATCACTCGTCATTTCTGTGGAGGATTTTCTAGCATGTTAAAGACATTTTTATTTCAATCTAAACATCAATTTTCAGCTCAACTAAACACAACTTGATTAGCTTCCTGCAAAGAACAGGCTTCCAGTCCTTAAAGTCACCTGATGCCAGTGATCAGGAGAGAGCGCACTGTAACCAGTCCGCCACAAACGGAAAGGTGGCTAGTAGGGGAGACACTTTTAAGGCTGGATAAAAAAAATTCCTGGTTTCTTACCAGAGCCCGCATCCAGAATTTGCTGCCACATCTAATCCCCCCCCCCTCCCCCCCTGAAGGCAACGCTGCCTACCCTTTTGGTTCATTTACATGCCTTTCACCATAGACAGTTCGAGACATTGCAGGCCTATGATAACCGAGTTAGCTGCACTGAGGGAACAGCAGTGATATCCCGTTGATAGTGGGGCTTGAACCCCTTACCTTAGGATCAGTAATGGTTCTTTTAAATCCCTCTCATCACATATGTTTTGCTTCACTGGGGAAACTGCAAGACTGCCATTCTATAGACAGTTGTTCAGAGTTTCAAAAAGTAATACATGTTAAAAGTGTATGTGCATGTAAAAGACTGGTCATCTAGGGTTTATTGTGAAGTAGTAAATTTAAACAAATACTTATAAAAGGGTCTTGTTATTTATTCTTTTTTGTTTATTCAAAAAAACTTCAACAAATTGCTGGAATTCACCTCAAGTTCATATCTTCAGTCACTTTACCTACACCTATTTTAGCTTTAATAGCTTTTGGGCTTTGACAGTCACCCCATTTCCTTATTAAAAAATTTACCTAAACCTCATTCAGGTGTTCAAAAAGTTCTGATGAGTTTTTTTTTTTTTTTACCTGGCCTAATGTAAGAAAGTATATATTTTAAGTTAGCCTGGAGCTCTGAGCCTCACAAGCTATCAATTTATGTTCTGATTTCAAGTGTGGAATAATTGTTAAGTACCTGCTACAGCATACGAGATAACAGGAACTAACCTGTCTCATAGAATATTCCATAATAATAAATGTTACTATGTGCAAGGGATATGTTTATAGTTCATTAATACTTTTAATAATTTTAATTGTTGGCAAATTGCTGTGCTATAAGAGAGATTTTGAAAATACTCCAGGATGGTAACAGTATATTCATTTGGCACACCTTGTCATAATTCAGAATCAAACACTTGAGAAATTAAAAGTGTGACACTGTATATTGTTATATGCTCTTGCCACTCCAGGTTTAACAAGCTGAACAGAGAGGTTAATGGGAACTATTAATGATTGGTCCATGATGTCAGCGATAAATTTATGAGGTAATTCAACCTAGCAAGGATCTTTTACACCTTCACAACATACGTGTGAAGCAATAAATAGGTCAGAGCTGCCTTCACATTATTATTAATAGCTTTACTACTTAAGAGTGAAATGATACATTGGTAATGGTAATAAGGGAGAAGGTATAAGGTTTTATTAGCTGTGTATGTGCACTTTTAAACCAGTGCAACATTTTGCATTTTAATAGTACATAAAACTTATTGGAAATATAATAATAACAATAAAAACAACAACAACAACGATAATAATAACAATATTGATAATAATAAAAAACTCCTCACTCACTCACTCATATGCTGAAATAATTAATGTTACTCTTTGAGTCATGGGGAGGTTGGTGCCTATCTCAGCCAACACAGGGCATGGTGAGGTACACCCTAAAGAGCTTGCCAGACTATAGCACGGAAACACACACACAACCACCCACACTTTGGGCCTTTTTTTCTTTGCACTATGGGAGGAAACCAGAGTTCCCAGAGGAAACGCATGCAAGCATGGAGAGAACATGCACACAGAACACTACACACAGAAACGCATGATTCTGGAAATCGAACCCAAGACCTTCTTTCTGTGAGGTGGACGTGCTAACCACTATGACACTTTTCAGCCCCATTGGAAATATAATAATAATAATAATAATAATAATAATAATAATAATAATAATAATAATAACAACAACTCTTGTATTTGCTAAATCCTTTGTGTCTAGAATGAAAGGGGTTGTTTACTGCAAGCATTACAGACATGACCAACACAGGAATAATCAGTGCATATTGCTGTTCGTGTTGCAGTGGATTTAAATTGAGTATTGCGCTCGGGTGTATAGTACTTGTGGTTGTCGGATGACCTCTGTAACCAGCTCTTTGATCACATCCTAATTTTAATGTGACACCAGATCTGTATGTCAGTCTCATATGAGGAGTGAGTAAGGGTTCTGGAAATACCCATTCAAGGGCTATAACTCATTCTCCACCCGGGTAGATAGATGGCGTATAAGACACAAACAATGATGGTAACCCTGCTGATGGTTTGAGAAACTCAAGTATAAAACAGAGGCCAGTGTTTAAAATGGACAAAGAGCTGATGAAATGGCACATTTTACTCATATGTTCAGCGGTTGTAATGGTGTGCACCTAGCTGAATGGCATTTTCCTTCAGTAGATCATCTTCTTTGTTGCTACAGCTTTAATCATAAAAACGTTCATGATGCTCATCTCAGAACTCTTATTCACACCAACACCATTTGCCTTTGCCTCACCATTTCCTAATATTACCCGGAGGAGGTTCCCCTCATGCATCCTTCCCCATGTTGTTGGGGAATCTAACAGTTAGAACCCCAAGAGCATGACATAGACACAAAAGTGCAATACAAAAGAAATGGAATTGTAATTATAAATCATTTACAGTCATAACACTTATTAAATCTGGAGTAATTGAAGAGAGCACCAACACCACATCCAATTCACTGGGCTTTCAGTTTTGATTTTGGCTTTACTAATGATATAATTAGGGCAGCATAGTGGTGTAGCGGTTAGCACAACTGGTTCAAGTGTCCTGAGTCCTGGGTCCGAGTCTGGGACTTGTCAAGGGTTTTCCTGTGTAGAGTTTGCAGTTTCTCGCCGTGCTTGCTTGGGTTTCCTCTAGGTACTCCTGTTTCTCTCGAGAGTCAAAAGACATGCACATTAAGGCAAATTGCCCCTTCAGCCTACTCCCTAGGCAGCTGCCTAGTTTGCCTAATGGCAGCACTGGCTTTGTATGTACATCATACATACATACATATATATATATACATATATACACATACATATATATGTGGTATGAGGGAAAAAATGACTACAATTTCATCCCGACAAACCTGTTTCGTGGTTGCCTGTCGGGATGAAATTGTAGTCCTTTTTTCCTCATACCACATATTTAGCTCTACTTCGATGAATTGAGCACTGTCTTACGGAAAATCAACTCAGAATTTTATGTATATGTATGTATGTGTATATATACACACATATATAAATACACACACACACATGTTCAGTATGTCATTCATCTTTATGATAATAAATTGATGACTCTATGTGTCACAAAAGAGGCATTGTCCCATCAACATTCGGAACGTATCTAACTAACATACACCAAGAAAAGTAGCAAATAAATTCATTTCAATGGACCCAGTGGTTGATTTATTTGGTTGTTTTGCCTTGGGCATTAAGTGGCACTTCAAGTTAAAACACCACATGTGCCCTGTGGCTAAGAAAGAATTCCAGCTGTGTGATATGCAACTGGCTTTATAGCCCAAAGGGAGAGCTTCCAGCAAGGTGTGACTCATCAGCATTTTGCTTAAACACTTAGCAAAGTCACATGACCGTCAGTTATGGTACGTTTGCTAATTTCAGCTTTATACCTTGTTTTAAAAAAGTTGTCAATGCCTGCTGGGTAATTTTAAAGTTTCCCTATTACACATCACACCACAACGGCAATTACAAAACTGTAAACAAGATCATCATGAAGTCAGGAGGGCAAACAAACCACTGTTAATCAACAGCAGTCAGCTGTGAAAATGAAAGAAGCCCTTCAGAAATCTGTCAGAAAGTTAATCCAACTGAGTCAGTATTCTAGTTGCTAACTTATATATCTAGAGAATATGTGAGAAACTTTGCTTGAAAATTATTCAGACATTTTCAAGGCATTCAGTGTGTTTACAGTGTACAGATCAGCCATAAAACCAAAGAGTAGAACAATTACATTTATCAGTAACAGACCACAGAGATACATATGTAATGTAATTATGATGTTAAAAGAACTTTTGTATGCAACCCAAAACAGAAAACGTTACAATGGTGTGGTAAAATCAAACATATATATGGGTCATTCTCATATTGATGCATATTTTATATACCATTCTTTATATACTCAATTATTTTTTAAAAAGTGTTACATTAGATTTGCCCAGATCTGTTCTGATTCAAAAGTACCTTAATGTGTTGACAATTTAAGCTGCATATATCTAAAGACAGAAAATTTATAAATTGTGGCGTTTCGAGCATATGAAGTTATGTCCCTAATAACTATGTCAACTCTGTCACACAAGAATATTCGCTGTCCAATTCTGATGAAGGTTTTTAATTTTGGCCCTAGAGGGCAGTGTAGAACGTCAGAGCGTGAAATCCAGTTTGAGCCTGTCAGACCGTAAGTGAATTTCTTGCTTAAAAATCATTGCAACTGTAAGCGTACAGTTTTTGGACATTAACTCTGTTATTATAAGTATTCTCAGTTCATTACAGAGTGAAAACATGGGAAGGTTAGAACATTTAATCAATGAATACAGCCTGCTTAAAAACAAAAGAAGAAAAATTGTCCAGAGAACCAAAGACAATTGTAATGATATACATATTTCCATTATGGCAAATCTGTCTAATCTAATCACACTACAGGTCATTTGTGTATCATATTTTAGTATGAGGATCCTAAATTTACTAGTTTTGTGAAATGTAAGTTCACATATTTGCTAATGCTAATTAAAAAGTTAACGTTGATGCCAATGCTAAACTAATTCTACAAGCATAGAGTTCAAAGGACATGTAAGACGATGGCACAGTACAGCTGGGTTTTGTACCAACTCACTCACATACAACAGTATATATTGAATATTATTGTGCTGCTTTAGTGTTTGAAAAGCCAAGATGTATTGATATTGATGAATTGAATAACTCTACTCTAATAAATACTCTAATAAGTCTACTCACAAATATTTATGAATATTCTTGAGATAAGTTTTTAAAAAGCTCCTCAAAGGAATAGGAAGGGATTTGGATGTTTCATCCTCTATGGTGCATAATATTAATAAACAATTCAAGGAATCTGAAGGAACTTTGGTGCATAAAGGGTAAGGGCACAAGCCTAAGCTGAACACCAGTGAACTCAATCAGGCAGCATTGCATTAAGAACCATCAATTAGATACATACAGATGTAACCATGTCAAGATTACTTTTACTATTACTAAAAATTAGGCATTATAATAGGTACTGCACCCTAGGAGGATTAAGTGGCTTGGCAAATAAGTGAGAGTGAGTGAATGATATATGTTGAGGTTACATAATAGTAATGTAAAATAAAAGTGCATTGAATTTTCATCATTCATAAAATCATATTTCATCAATCATAAAACTGGTCCAAAACAATTGCAATGATTAATTAAACTTTTTTGCTCCCATGTGATTGTGCATTGCATACTGTATATGGCAGGCTCCTGTCAGCAAGTCCCTTTGGACTTTTTATCACTGCATCTATTCAAGTCATAAGCATTACCAAGCCATTCAAAAATCTCAAAGCTTCCTTTCCACCCATGCCAACAATTTAGTGGAACGCACGACTGTGACATAGCCAATAGAACTGCAAATGTATGTAACATCCTTAATATTTTCACTAGCTTGTTTTTTGTCTGGGATGTCTGTCCAGAACATGCACATAGATGAATGACCCAGTGAGGAATCCAACCAAGCGCTCAATGAAGTGACTGATGACATGCAAATTTAATATGTGGTTCCACCGTCTAAAGTGGAATTGGGGGGAGGCAGTATGGTGCAGTCCTGAGGCAGCTGATAAAGTAGAGCAACACAGAGAGAAGAAGGACGTCTTTGTTCTAAGGAAGGAAAAATGAGGCAAAAAAAGTTTAGTCTGATCACAGGCAAACAGCTTCGAAAATCCCACTGGGCCTGGGTAATCAGAGGAAGAGACGTTTATTCATATGCTACACCTGCAAAGCACTGCAGCTCTTTAAGGAGAAAGCATAAAGAGGGATGCTGAAAGAATATGGAGTTCATACAGTAGACAAAGAATAAAACCCAACAGAACATGCTAGAAATAATCAGGTAATAATATTAAGTTCCAAAATATTTTTATTCTTCTTATACCACATTATTTGCAAATGTTTTATTACATAAAAAATATAAACCATTTATATGTAATGTGGAATGTCAATGTACAAGTTGGCGTTGTACATTCTAACAACTTTAAACTGTTATTCCCTTTTTCATTTTAAAGTTCAAACCTCTGTTCTAAGGAATTTCTCACAGCAGACCCTTATTAGAGAGAGCTACTTAAATTTTACATGAGCAGTTGAGGCTTAAGGGCCTTGCTCAAGGGCCCAACAATAGCAGCTTGGTGGTACTGGGGATTGAACCCCTAACCTTTGGATTGGTAAGTCAGAGAACCTTAACCACTGAGCCACCACTGCCCATATAAACATATCCTAACAGGACCCTTCATCCTATTACCAATTACATATGTTTACTATTACTGTTAACTACCTGTGTGCAGAGCTGGTTTAAATATGCAAATATAAATTGTAGGAAAGTAATCTTAGTTGCTAGTCTAGTTCATGGTTTATGTACAGTATATACTTAAACTCTTCAAGAGAGTTAAAGAGACACCTGCTCACATGTTGACAATCTCACCAGCATCCATCATGATTTTTGAAAAATCACATAAATAATTAATAAATAATTATCATCATCATCATAATTGTCATCGTTATCAAAATCTTGTTTTGGTGTACATTTTTTTTTCTCTTGCTGTGCAGTATATACTCAAATATAACTTTAAAAATATTCTAAGTAAATAACAGATTGTATACTTTACATGTATGCCATTTTTCATGTATGTAGAATTCA
Organism: Porochilus rendahli; assembly: GCA_039654305.1. NCBI lineage: Eukaryota > Metazoa > Chordata > Actinopteri > Siluriformes > Plotosidae > Porochilus > Porochilus rendahli. The sequence continues at coordinate 7,808,394 of JBCNYG010000006.1, read as the reverse complement.
GAATAAAACGTTTAATAGACATCAGATTCTAATTTCTTGGCAAATGAAAGCATTTCTTTTATCAATTATTCAGGAAAAAAACATCAGCAAACCCAACCAAGATGGAACAAAAACACAGAATAAACAGTTTATTAAACAAAGTGGATTTCGACCCAAAATCAAGGACAAGCTGCCGACACTGGCACAAAATGAGAGCTGCTCTGAGTGCATTTACCATATTAAACACTTTGTAAACATTTGACAACATTCAAAGAAAGGTCTGGTTATTCACATCAAATCACATGCAGATGCAAGTCATCTGACAGGAATAGCTCTAATTTCTAGTATAGATTGTTTTCATGCTGAATTCCAACACATTAATTCAATCTGCTGTTCTGAGCCTTTTCTGAACTTCAATCACATGGCGTCATTAATAGTTTAGGAAGTCCTGCTGAAAGACACCAAAGTAAGGTTCCTGACTGCCAAATGACAATTTAACACCAGTGATTTTATTATGTGCTTAAATAATACAAATACTCTGATACCCCATGTATTTTTAGAAATCTGGTCATCTAGGAACAACTGCACAGTGTTATACAATAGACATGTTACCTGGAAATGCATGAGAGCACATGAGGTTTTCTGTACCTGTATGCAGAGACACATTAAACATTTTTAGGGATTTGGTAATTTTGAAGATTGCACACCTGGCGTAGTGGTTATCATGTCCGCCTCACCACAGGAATGTCCTGGGACACAGGAGCTGTGTGGACTTTGCATGTTCTCTCCATGCTTGTGCAGGTTTTCTCTGACCAACAGATGGCACATACAGGTAATTTAATTAGAATGTGCTAGCTGTCTGCAATGGCCTGGCGAGCTGTCCAGGGTGTACCCCGCCCTCGCCCAGAGTCGGCTGAGATGGGCGCCAGCCTCCC
>JBCNYG010000006.1:7750814-7761063 GCA_039654305.1 Porochilus rendahli | reverse complement strand
GTAGGCAGTTGCTGTTTAGCGGGCAGGTGTTATTTATCTGTCCTGTTGATATTTTGTGTGTGTGTGTGTGTGTGTGTGTGTGTGTGTAGGATAAAGTGGCTAACACATGGTGCAGCTTGAACGTGCTGATAAAGATCAAGACCCTGCTGTCCAGAGATACTCAGCTGCTCCTCAGGTAATCCTTCTTCCATCCGTTTACCAACCATCCACCCTTTCTCTGCCCTCAGCCCACCTTCTGGAGTCCTCATTACGATTGAGTGTGCCGAAGATTATCGTACCCTAATGATGTCCGTGGTAATGATATCTACTGGGTAATCTGCAGCTGGTCTTGGTAGAGATTTCTGACTGAACAAAGGGATGTGTTTAGCTCTCCGAGGTTAAAACTAGTCTATCTGAGAGATTTTCTAGGCCGATTCTCGGATGTTGTTTGAGTGAATAGAGTCCGAGTCTTTGGTGCGATTAAATCTGTAAATCTATTTTAGGCACAAAGGCAGCATTTTCTTTACAACTGGTAATCCCTGGGATTACTCGGCCTTGGATTATTTGTGCTTTTGTTGCTGGGTGATATTAGCATTATGAGGTCCAGATTACAAGTGGCCATATTTTCATGAAGCCTTGGGTGAGTTCATCCTGCACACGTTCAAGACCATCCTGAATGCTGCGCAAATGACAATCTTTGTAAACTCTCAGAAGAAGAAGCTCTCAGTTTAGATTGATTGAGGTGTCTTTGTCCAGATTGTCACGTACTTGATGCATCTATTGCATAGCTCCGTTCTTGTTGACCATGAGCATTATTTATTTCTGCAGCTTGGTGTATGCATTTATTAATCCACCTTCAGTAACCATTCAGTCCTGGTCAGGGTCTCAGTGGATCCGAAGCATATACCAGGAACACTGGGTTTGACGTTTTGAATACACTCAATGAGATACAGGGCAGCGTAAACACGTACTCATATACTCAGCCACACACTTGGATAATTTACCTTCGCTAGTCAACCTACTCACATGTTCTGGAAGGAAACCAGAGAACTTGGTGGGAACGTATGAAACGCCACACAGATAGTAACCCAAGGTTAAAACCAAATGTATGAGGCTGCAGCACCATCCTCGGTGCCACACTGCTACAGTACTGTCACCTACCAAGTATATATCCTCCAACGACGAACTTCGAAGCTCGAACAGAGCCTCCACATTTACTGTGATGTACCCCCCAGTTGAAAGCTTTCGCAGATTCTTTAGGGTTTAAGGGTTAAACCTTTCGCAGGGGATTGGAAGGCTCATATCGGTCTTTGACGCAATCTATATGAACAGTGTGACGAAACGCTTGTAAAGCCTTGCTCATAACACACCCAAATTATCACAGAATCTCTTTAATTGCATCAGCGGTAGGTACCACACTAAAGCTTTGCTCAGACAACTCTCTTCTAATTCATATTGGTGGCCATGAATAATAGCGAACCAAGGACATACTCTGTACAGATATTAAGTTTCAAGGGAATTTGGTTTGGCAAAAAAATAAAACAGCCTGGCATCATTTTTCCACCCTAGATCGCTAGCTGTGATTCCAGCTACCCATGCTAAGATTTATAGTCATCCGCAGATTTCTAAAACCTCTCCAGTTCCTCAGGGGAAGCTCTGTAGAAGAGGAAATTAGGGTGCATGTCATTTAATTCAGCGAATACTCCTGAGACCCCTGAGGAGCATCTGTAGTTCCCCTGCAGAGGCTCCGTGGAGAAAATATATACCTGTTATGTGACAGTACGCTACCATGTGTACATATGTCAAATAATTGAGTGTTAACTTAGAGTCTCATTTATTTTTTTTTAGTTTTGCTATGACTCTCCTATTCATTCTACCTTCATCAATTAAAGTGTTGACCAGACCCACCCTGTGGCACTTTAAATTGGCCTTGGTAAGTAAGGTTAATATGTTCTTTCAGATCACTGTCATAATCTATTGACGTTTTTACAGATGTAGGATCTAACCATATATGGTCTTGTACTATAGGTCAACTCCTCACTGGCCTTTTTCCTCTTCTCCTTTCAAGTCCATGAGAAATCCATCCTATTGCCAGCCTTGTAAGTACGCACCTTCACTTTTTATTTTACTGTATTACAGTACGGTTTATAGCTGTGGTGGTGAAATGACGGAACAAGAATTCTGCAGCAGAGACATTAGATGAAAACCTGTCCAAAGTTCAGCTTCTGGAGCTTTCTGACTTGTTTTGTAATATTAAATCTGGGGCAGCGGAGTGTTGTACTGGTTAGCACATCCGCTTCACAGCAAGAAGATCCTGGGTTTGAGTTTTGGGCTTGGTGAGTGCGTTTCTGCGTGGACATTGCATGTTCTTCCTGTGTCTGCGTGGGTTTCCTCCAAGCACTCTGGTTTCCTCCCAGAGTCTAAAGACATGCACATTAGGCTAGCTGGCTGTTCCAACTTGCCTCTAGGTATGAATGTTAATTGGTGTGTGTGTGTGTGTGTTTGTGCAGCAATGGACTTGCTAGTTGTAAAAGGTGTACCCACCCCCCCTTCACCCAGAGTCGGCTGAAATAGGCTCTAGCCTCTCTGCGACCCTAGCAGAATAAAGGAATTTTAAGTCCCCAAAATATTAAACGACTCAAATTCTTTGAAAATAGTTTTAGTTGCTCTTGTAAACACATTATCTATACGACCGCTGCCTATTAAATCATACATCATAAATGTATCTGATGAAAAGTAGAAGGTTTGCATTCTCCCCTCTGAAATGTCTCTGAATTATTTATTTCATCATGTGATCATACTTTTATAGAACGTATGATGTATTCGGTTACAGATGTTCCTTGATCTATTAAGATAGATTATCCAGATTGTTGCTTTATTAACTGTTGAGTTATATCACACACCTGTTCAGATCAATCAGTAATGCATGTCACCGGATTAGAAGGGACACATTCTGAGCCTGTGTGTGTGTGTGTTGGATCAGATCTTAGAGCAAATGCATTGGTGTAACAGGAGCACAGAAGTGGGTGCTGTAATTACTGGCTCAGTAAGGAGGGCTCGGGGAGGTCGTAAGGTACAAGCCCCTTTCTGGTTAATAATAGCTTTGACATCAGATGGATTTGTTTTCCTTTGCAATACACTTCAGCGTACCCAAGCACAGTGTGTGTATTTCATGCTTTTTGTCTAGTCATATAGCGCCCATCGGGAGCTATAGGAATGGGTTCCGTCCGACCGTCTTTAGCTTCCGGACGTTCATTGTTTATATGTAGCTGGGACTTTCAAACTTGTGTTGGCTCACTACTATAAGTGCTAGGACGAGTTTGTGTGTGAGTGACCTTGACCTACTTTTCAAGGTCACAGAGACAGAAGTGTATATTAGTTTCTGAACATTTACTTTCCATGCACGTAAGCTGGGGCTTTCAATCTTGCTATGCTTGTTCTATATTGGCTAATTTGGAATGGGGGTTGTCATCATTAATCCACAACTCGTCCCACATCTGTCATAGAGTTATAAGAAACTTTCTCAGAATCTTCAGAACATAATGCCTCATGTTTTATTACCTCTGCCATGAGTTTTTACTTGTGTTGGTTGGTTTGTTAGTTTGTTTCTACAGAAGGTTGCGGTACATGTAACAACTCATTATATTTTGGAGGTGATCAGGGCATCAAATCATGTTGAAAATCAGTCAGTAAGTGAAAATAATGTCTGAATGAATGTTGTCCACTTGGGTATAATTTCTGACCTTTAGTTTTAGAAATAAACAGGAATATGGGAGTACATTGTCACGGCTAAACAAAGGAATATCGGTTTCAAAACATGGGCTTTTAAGTTTTTTTAACTTGTTTCCTCTCTTTAACGATAAGGTTGACAAAATGGTTACTAAAGTGTTCAGGCTTGCCAAAGAGGTGTGTCTCATAAATGTACATTTATTTATTTATTTGTTTGTTTATTTTAGGCCAGTCTGCCTTCTGATGAATGAACTTCCACTAATGGCCACTTGGTTCCTGGTGGCTTCCACCTTCAGGTAAGCAGCTAGGTTTAAATACAGTAATTAGAGTTAAATGGAAATTGGGTTGATAAAAAGTGACTGACAATTTGTCTCACACTTTGTGGTCATGTGGGTTTTTTTTTTTTTTTTTTTTACACCATGTGGTTTACTTGTGTTTTCTTGTAGTATATACTAAAACTTGGAAGAGTTAAAAAAAAACAAGGTTTGATACACAGCGCTTAGCACAGCGCTCAGAGCATGCAGAGCTCACCTGATCTGCCTCTGTAATGGTTAAAACATGTAAAAAATAAACTATAAAAAGTCTGAATTAGTTTGCTTTTTATGTTCCCATGTAATATTTTCTAAAAAAAAATGAAATAAAAATTACTTCACTTCAGGCTCAGTGGATGTTGCTGAATTAAGTAGTCCAGAACTATTCAGCATTAATTTTTTTATTCTTTAATTATTTTAATTACTACAGTAATTGTACTGTAGGTACAGTGTTATTGGTGTGTCGATATAAAGACGATATCATATGATAACTGTACGTTTGAAAAGAGGCATTTAACAGAAAACAGATATTAAATAAACAGAAATGTCAATGTGTACTGGGTACTTTCTGATGAGTAAGTGTTGTGCACGTGGTTAAGTGTGCACACACACGACAGCATAATCCACATGCCATTTAAATAAGAGCCTTTTGTATGAACACTGCTCAGGATGCCGTGGATCCAATCTGGCAATTTCCTTAAATGCCATTGTTAGTGTTTTTTTGTCGAATACACATTTTTCTTTATCAAGTATGACCCAGTTTTTTTCCATAAAGAGGTTTTTGTCAAACAATTAGAGTGAACATTCGTAGGGTATACATAGAAACAACAGTTTGTTGCACAGCTTAATGTCTCAAACACACAAGTAATACATTTAATGGCTAAGTGTACAAATTACTGCAGAATGCTGTGCACTGAAAACTTGGATTGTTTCAGTGGCATGAACTCATCACTGATCGGTTCTGTTGAGGAGTTTGACCCCACTAGGCCAAATATTTTGCAGGGTTCTCTTAATGGGTTTGATCTCTTTAGACTGGATGTTGTATTTAATATCTTTCTTGTTTGTTGTTTTAATTTCCCTTCTAGCATGCTGCCTCTCCTACTGAAGGATGGGTTGTTCCTGCCTTATTTGGTGACCTCAGTGGCCTTCCTGTACTTCAGTGCGTATCTTCTCTCAGCTCTGGAAAAAACCTCAGAGGAGGAGCTCAGACTGGGTCAAGTTTACAAACTCGCCCAGTACTGCCTGTCCAAACACACAGTCAGTCGCCTATTCAAGTGCACAGTAAGCAACATAATATAAGCACATAGTGGATTGTTTATATTGCACCGACCTTCCTTGCCTGACTTGGATCATTCCAAACACTTCTGGAAGTCCGTCACAAATCGGGGGCTCGTTATATTGAGGCATTGTACGTACCACCATGTCTGAGATAACAAATTTTATAGGAAATCCCACCTTAGATTTCTGAGACTTTTCAAATGAGACAGTTCATGAAGATCGCTACAATCCTTAAGATTGAGGTGAAGAAACCAAAAAACAAGGCAAACGTTAAGGAAGCAATTCAAAAGGTTTTAGTTGAGAAAGGTTTGCTGCCAGGGGGATCGGCGATGAAGCCCAAGGCACCATAGGGGCAGTAAAGGGTGGAGATAGAGAACATTGGCTCAAAGAAATGGAATTATGGAGGCAGAGAATGAGAAACTCAGACTGGAGATGAAGGAAATGGACATAGGCCAACATAGACATGAAACCCAACAACGAAGTACAAGTCATTGCAAAAATTTTATATTGGCAATACATGCCAACATAGAAACAGAAACTTGCATACACACCGCAATGTTTAGTCTCGCTCCCAAGTGGTGCAACAGAAAAGCCCTGGGCCTGACATGCCGTGATAGTGACTTCAAATCTTGATATTGCCACAGCCATTGGTGGTGGTGAAACCAAGAGGGCAAAATTGGCAGTGTTCTCTAGGAGGGAGAGGTGGCATACTCTCTCTCTCTTTCTCTCCCCTGTCAATCATAAGTGACACTAGCCAACATTCGTCAGCTCATGAATACAGATAACACTTTCCTCAGAGTGTGTTATATCCCTGATGTTGCCATCGCAGCAATTTGCAAATGAAGCACATGATGGCTTCCCCTATTGCTAGCTGTCATGTGATAGAGCAGTCTGGTGGGTGGGCGACGACTCACGGGGTCATGGGGTGCCTGGAGCCCATCCAGCCAACTGTGGGAGAACACAGTGTACACCCTGAACAGCTCACCAGCCCAACACAGGGCCATCCTACACAACTGTTCACACTCACATTCACACCTGGGGCAATTAGAATACCCAATTAGCCTAATGTGCATGTCTCTGGACTGTGGGAGGAAACCCACACATGCATGGGGATAACAGGTTAACCACGCTGGGAATCGGGCTCAAATCCAGAACCTTCTTTCTGTGAGGCGGAAGTGCTAAGCACTACACCACTGTCGCCCAATGTTTTCATGTGTACATGTCAAATATAACCTTGTGAAGACTGTATTGTTAGAATAATTACAACCCAACATATTTTTGTATGATTTCATCCTTGTGAATGCTAACACTGAACTTTGTAATGCATGGGATGTCGTGTTATTTTGCTGATGTTTGATAAATGAATATATCATTAACACAAATCCTGAGCCAGCTTACTGAGCCCTCACTACAGCCATCCTTAATAGACACATGAATGTTTAATAGACATGTTAATGAGGGCTTCAGTACAAGCAGCAGCTGTCTCACTTACCTAAAAAATTAAATCTTACAGTTAGTGATATCTTATTTTTGTTACACAAAGTGTGTTGATCATCTTCCCTCCTGTTTTACAGTTTTGGGTCTCGTTGTTGACCATGGCTGGTTTGAGCGTTACGTGTGTAGCAGTGGATCCTCCAGCTAAACTGCCGGATTTGTTCCCGGTTCTAGTTTCTGTTTTCTCCTTCTTTCAGTTTTTGGCCTTGCTGCTGTATTTTAATGTAGTTCAACTGACTGAGCTGACCAACAAAAAGGGCCAAAAGAAGACAAACTGAAACAGAGGGTCCATTTGAAATGGGAGTAATTATGGAGAATGATGACAAAGGAAAAGGAGAATTCCTTGCATTAGGATGGATTGGGCCTAATTTGGGAAATTGAATTTCCTCTTAATAAATAGCTTGAGAAAAATTCCCTCTGTTTAAAATAGTGACTCGGTAGGGATGGACAAAGTTTTTGCCAGATTGCAAAATAATGATTATGATGTTATGTTACATTGCATAAGTGATAAATATATATTTTTCAGAAAAACTTACAGCATTGAAAGAACCATTTGTTACCTTCATTTATTAACAAATACTTTTCTACACATCAATAAATGCTTTTATATAAAATTGCTTCTGGGTATTTTATTCTGCAACCTTCTTAAATTGCAAGATGTGACCCAAATGAATGTCAAAAAAGTACTGCATTTTAACAAACACACACACACCCACACAAAATATATACATTGAATTAAAACGCATTGCCTGCATGCCCCATAAAACAAAAATGATGGGAAGGGACATATCGGAACACAATGTCATAAAGCTGAAATACCAGAGGAACACACAATTTTTTTGTTACCTCTTTCTTTCACAGGAGTTAATGACTGGCATTAAAAAAATCCATTACAACTGTAAATGTTATCAGGTCGCAGAGGGGCTATAGTGTTCCAGCTTCTACGAGCCCTGCAGCCCCACACACACATACACTGGACAAGGAGAACCAACTGCTTCTGATTCAACACATGCAGAAAAACACTGAGGAAACAGATACTGGCAGAGACACCACTGGAGCTAAAGGAGAAAAGGACACATTGGCTAATTCAGTGATGTGGCAGGAAAAAAAGCAACAAAAAACAAAGTTTTTGTGTATAGTAGGCATGCTGCTACTGAAAAATAATCGGTGACATGGTAGTATACTGCAACCTGACAACACTGATTAATTTCTTTAAAAAGCATGCAAGTGTTTTATGACACTAATACCACAGAAACATCCCACTGATTTAATCTGTTGTGATCCTGTTCCAGTTCACACTAAAGATTATAAACTATGTATAAAAAACTGAATGAAGTTTTAAAATAAATAAATAAATAAATAATTTTTTAAAAAATTATGAAAAAAATGTCCTTTATATTATTGAGGATCAAGAAAAAAAAGATGCTGCCTTCATTGGAAAAGACGAGGTTCCTCCAATTATCTCCTTGCAGAACGTTTTTCCATTTTTATTAGTTTTTTTTTTTTTGTTAACACATTTATACAAATATTGAATAATTTGTGTTTTATTACGCCGTAGATCTCTGTGAAAATGGATCCCATAGAAACAACTGTATCATCAACAACTGAGATCATCTTCTGACTTCCTTAACAGCTGGAACTAATGCTAGAACTAAAGAATTAAAGAAAAGGAAAGATCACCTTCTTACCAATCCAAATATTAAACATTGCATGAATGTATTGAAGGAAGTGCACACACAAGCAATAGTTTTGATTCAGCATGTCTTTTTTGTGAAGGGAGCTTTGGCTGTGAAGATCTTTGCCAAGCCCAGACAGAAGTCATGTAAAATCACTGCCGGAAAACCACACCCAAGACTTTATACTCTCAGCAAACGGAAGCCACGTATATAGGAAAACACAAGTAGTGTTAACGTGCCAGCTTGTTTTTTTGTCCTCCATGCTGCCTCTGGGAGTGATAAAGTGAGAGTTATATGATCCACCTTGGGCAGGAATAGGATGGTTTGTGTGGCCAGCAGCTGTTGTTCAGGTTGGCCTTCTCAGCCACTGCCAAATAAAGAGACAAGATTAACATGGAAACTGCACCTCACTACACTACAGCGTGTCTGTTCATGAAGTGCTCAGGTCAGATTTTCATTAACAAGTGAGCTAACAATTTCACATCATTATAACTTTTGTTAATCTTTTTTCCAAAATCTTAATGTATGGAAAAAGTTTGGATATTCTGTCGACACAGTAATACTGAATAACTAGGTGGTTTTCAGTGTTTGCATACCAATTAATGGCATGTAAAGATGACGGCATAATGAAAATGAATTCTGTTGATAAAAATATACATCAATTAAAGCATCAGTCAATTTATTTAGGCTGTACTTGGTATTAGTGTAAATATCTTTCAGAGCTCTGATTTCCACGCTCTCTCAGACAGATATACGTAACAGCCAATCAACAACAAGCATGTAACTGGATTAAATAAGCAAATACTTAAGAGCCTTTGATGGATTTATTACTGCAGTCATTAAGTTTCACCTGTTTTTTTAACCTTAACTCATGCAGTGAGTAGCTTCTCAATTCTTAACCATATCAAAAGACTTATCCTGTAGTGGTTACTACGTAGTATTAAAACACAGAGAGTGTTGAACTTCACATGAGAAACATGGTCAGAAAATAAATCCTGATGTTCGGACATCTTGTAATGCAAGCACTTGGTAAAGTTGGATCAAATAAAAATAGACAGTAGAATTCACGTTTATGTTTAACAGTGAATGGAAGAGCATTTCCATACACATGATATGAAGAGAGCTCCCAGAATTGTAATTAACAGCTGTGTGGCCATAAGAACACCATTTGTTAGTCAGAATAAAAGGCTGTTAGGTGTTCAGTCTGCTAGGCAGCATAAAGATCAGGTCATGTTCAGAGGGTCATGTGATCATGTGATAAGCCCAGACGTTCCCTATTCCAGAGCGATGGGCGAGACAATTTTAGAAGGGATAGCACATGAAGCGATGTACCCATCATGCATAGCCACTACACAAGCCCCTAGGAGCATTGTTATGATCGGGGGTTGCTTCAATTTGTCAGGTCGAGGTTCAGCAACGTTATGTTGCAATAAAATTAACTCAGCTGACGACCTAAATGTACTGAATGACCATGTTATCCTATGAATGGATTTCCTTTTTCCCCTAAAGGCAGTCGGATAGGAGCAAAAGGAGTGAAAGAGCAGTTCCGAGAGCATGAGGAATCGATCTCACATATGGATTGGAGACCACAGGCGCCTGACCTTAACTCCAGTGAAAGTTTTGGAACGTGCCGGAGAAGATTTTACAGACTGGTTTGAATCTCTCATCATCAATATAAGACCTTGACAATAAAAAAAAAAAAAAGAGTATGCCCTTGGTTATAAAATTAATGTTGTCACATTGCAAAACTAAATGATGGTGAAATATTAGACTGACATTTTT
>JBCNYG010000006.1:7722803-7736084 GCA_039654305.1 Porochilus rendahli | reverse complement strand
GGTTTCCAAATGGAGACGCAAAATTTGCTCTCATCAGAAAAGAGGACTTTGGACCACTGAGCAACAGACCAGTTCTTTTCTCTTTAGCCCGGGTAAGACACTTCAGACATTGTCTGGAGCGGCTTGAGAAGAGGAACAGGACATTTGAAGCCCATGTCCAGGATCCACATGTGCGTGGTGGCTCTTGATGCACTAACTCCATTACTGTGAAGCTCCCCCACACTTTTGAATGGCCTTTTCCTGACAATCCTCATCCCTGCTGCTTTTGCACCTTTTTCTTCCACACCTTTCCTGTACACTTAACTTTCTATTATTGTGCTCTGATACAGCACTTTGAGAACATCCAACTTCTTTTGCAATTACCTTTTTGAGGTTTTCCATCCTTTTGGATGGCGTCAATGATGGTTTTCTGCACAACTGTCAGGCCAGCAGTCTTTCCCATCATTGTGAATTCTACTGAACCAGACTGAGAGACCATTTAAAGGCTCAGGAACCCTTTGGTGTTTTGGATTATTTAGCTAATTAGAGTGTAAGATTAGACACTTTGAGCCTACAATATTGAACCTTTTTACAACATTCTAATTTTCTGAGATTTTGAATTTGGGGTTTTCATAAGATGTAAGCCATAACAATCAAAATTATAACAATTAACAGCTTGAAATATGTCACTTTGCATGTAATGATATAATATATTAGTTTCACCTTTTAAGTTGAATTAATAAAATAAATAAACTTTTGCATGATATTCTAATATTTTTAAGTTTCTCCTGTAAGCCAGTTTATCTGATGCTTTACAGGAAATACTGATGTGTATAATTACTGAATAGATTACAACAGAGCTTTTTCTAATGAATTTTCAAACACAATGTGATGAGGACTCACATAGCTCTTTGTGTCTCTTCAGTTCAGTGTCCAAATGAGCAGGACCCATCAGCAAGAAACTCCTCAGACTACTGTTGCCCTCTAAAGGCTTCAATATGCAAAGACATAAGCTTTACATGTGTATATTATTACAAGGAAAGGTTGCTTTTACTGTGGAGGTGTAAAGGCGTGTCTAAATATAATACACATACCAATAATGACTCAAGCTCTTGCCTTGTCTTCATCAAAGCCTCTAAAGACGCTTCCACATTCAACCTAAGAAACTCCATTCTAATTTAAAAAAAAAAAAATAAAAATTGGACAGGTGTATATCAAAAGACTTTAATCACAAGGTTTTCAAAAACGTATTTGGCCCAGTCCTTCTGATAACAATCAACCAATGAGAAAGGTCATATTAAAAGAGTTTAGTATAATACTATGATTTCCTGTAGTCTAAATCCACAATTTGGCACCGGAATAGCTCTTTCCAAATGAACACATCCATAAATTAATGATAAGCTCATTCTCATTATTGATGTTTTTATATATATTTAACTAGCTTCCTCTTAAATGACTTCACTATAAAATTCAAAACTAATGCTTGTCTTGATGGATTGAGAGGGGGCTCTGTGTTAGTATGCGTTGAAGGGGAAATAGGTCTTTCTTAAACACTCCTTAACCAACTATTTTTAGTGCTGTGTAAATCACAGAGGGATTTTTGGCCTTTGATGAAACTCCCTCCATGTCCTGTCATTAAATTCTGATCAGTCATAATGACCATCAGGCTGAGTGGGACGAAGGAAATATCCTTTAATGATGAGCGATTTCCTTTCGTTTTAATGGTCTGATAATGCCACTACTAGAAACCACATAAAAATTAAACAAGGCTGGTGCATATCATTTAAATACAGAAATACTAATGGAACAGAAAACACAAATGAATCTGCAATTTATACATTTACAGGCAGTTGTCCAATTAAAAGAACACCCTTCTTTTGGGCATTTTTGCTTCTTATGCTTTGGCCTCAACTGCACCTTTAAAGAGAAAATATAAAATGGTAAATCATATACTGGGGCCTGCACAGTCACCATCGTTTTTAAGACAGCACCCTGTACCACCATCACCAAAACGCTTTCTAAGAGAATATGATTTGGAGGAATGGTGTTAAGTCCTCCAGTATAGTTCAAGAAATATAATGTATAATCTGTGCCAAGGTGTTCTGGAGGATTGCAGTGACCCAAAACCACAATATGATATTATATTGCTATATACATGCTATTGCTTTTTCCTTTCATATGTCACCAGTATGTTAATTAGAAGATTGTTATGGCATGGCATGAACACCTATATAATACAGTGCAATACAGTACTTAAAACTCATTGTTTAGGGAACTAATAACAGTTAGTAGTAGTATATACACTACACAGAAAAAGCAGGATATGATTGGCTCGCTATCTGGGAAATATCAGACGTTATCCTGAGTGAATAATGCGTGAATCAATTATGGCTGACAAACACAGCTGGTCATGGTCACTTGGAGCTGGCTGCATTATCATGGCCCCGTTTTCATAAAGTCTTGTTTTGGTTTGCTTTTCTTTTGTTTTCACGTAGTATATTTTACAAAATTTTGTTGGCTTTGCATGGTTTTGTCGTGTTTCTACATACTAGCACTTTAAACGGCTTTAAAAGGTGTCACACAGTGCTTATGCTCTCCTCATGAAGTGCATACAGATCCCTGTGCATTAAAAACTAAAACCATTCTGAGCCTCAGGCCCTACATTTCCGTCTCAGGGACTACTCAGTGACACCCCCCTCGCCCTTGGTGAATAACTGTTAAATATACTTAGTCAGTTTAATTTCATTCACTCAACTATGGGTTTTGACTGCAACAAACATGCAGTTCATAGTTTAAAAAAAGTTTAACATGACCATCTTTCAGTCATAACCTTATCTCAGAACAAGCGCTGCCTTACAGAACAACAGTACATCATCTCCACTGACCTCTCTGCTTCTGTCTGCAGCTCTTGAGCTTTCAGGACATTGACAGTGCTCCCACTGGCTTTGTAATTACCTGCTGATGAAGCACTAAATGTCAGTAATCCATCACATCACAGTGCACAGGGATATTCACGGTGGTGAGGAAGAGGTTGTCTGATAGCAGGATTCCTCAGTAATACAACAACAAACCGAATGAGACATTTTTATGCTACGTGTATAACCACCTGAATAAACATCTTATGGAATCTAGCATTGTTGAACACTTCTTTCTGATTGGTCAGAACAATAGTTCAGGCTGCATGGTTTATACCATGTAATGCACTCTTTCTGATGAGTAAACATTTATATTACAGTTCCAAAGGTGAAATTCTGTTATGATTAGTGATAAAAAGGTATACCTTACTAATATTTTGTTATTATTTCTTGGGTGATGGCGATGCTCTCCTGTGGTCTTTACCTAGTTTCTCATTAGTTATCAGTATATTTAAACACCAGCTCTGGACTTGAGTACCTTTGGATTTGGCGGTCGGGGTCATGGCCATTATTCCAGGCATAGGGGAATAGTTCCTGTCTTTGGTGTGCCTTTTGACCGGAGTCTAGAGTAAACAACGTTGAAAATATAAAGTTACACAATTGTAAGTTATCAGGTAAACCTCAGACAGAGAAAAACCTGATTGGAATTCATTGGTTGCAGTGCACAATTTGTACCACTCTGCCCCATCCTCCAGCAGACACTTCTGGGTTTGGGCAGAAGGTCACTGATTCGCTTTCTGGAGCATCAGCAAAAATGTGTGATTTCGGAGAGAGGTCCTCCACCCCCAGAAGGCGAACACCACTGTTAATGTTTAACAATAGTAATTAAAAAAAAAATTTAATATAATAATAATAATAATAATAATAATAACAATAAAATGCAGAAGTACTGCATCGCTCGGTATGCCTCTGCAGTTAACCTTTTAACTGTGTGCTTGAGCTGTGTCTCTGATCTTAAACCTGTGTCAGTTTGTGGGCATTTAGTAATGAGTAACTAGACAGAGTTTGGTCCAGATCCATTCAGCCTGCAGTGTTTAAACAAGATTTCTTTTTTTTTTTAAGATGACCAATGACCTCAGAACCTGTCCCAGTTCATGGGCCTTTAGTAGTGAGTAATTAGTGAAAGTTTTTTCAAAATCTGTAATTTGCCCACAAAGAAGTACGGACTAATGGACGTACGGACTAATGGACAGACGGACTAATGGACAGACGGACAGGGCAAAAACATAATATTTAACACCACCACAGTGACCAGAGGCATGATAGTAACAACAACAACATCAATAATTTTCAAGGTTAACAACTTTCTGCTGGGTTAATAACAGGCCTGCCATATAATCCATCCAGTACTACTCTGTCATCCTGTCTAATCACTATATATTCTGCACTCGTCTCTCAGTGTTGTGCATTTTCATTTCATGTCATCTTCTGTACTGCGCAACTGCACTGTCTATCACACCAGGGTCCCAAAGAAACAACATTTTGTTCCACTATGTACAATTCACATGAAAAAGACAATAAAACCTGTGTGACTTGAATTTGTGAAGGTACTGTAAATATTGAGTTACAGTCTCCAGCTGTACACTTACAAAAATGACCCAACAGGGTTCGTGTGAGTAATAATGTGGTGCGTAAAAGCAATGCTATGTTAGCTGTGCCTGAGATACAGAAGCAAAAAATTACAGCATCAGTTCCCTACCATGCTGAAAATGGTCAAGACACAAATCATATCTAGTTAGTGGCTGTCGCAGTTTTAATAAAAAAAGACACAGCTGGGACTGGTACATTATTCACTGCAACAGATATATTATAGCTAGTAATACTATAACTAATGTTATCTACGGTACTGTGAGTGAAAAGTCTTTTGTATGTCCCGTATATGTTTCTATATTTAAAAATTCCCGTTTAGTGCAGTAATTCGTAATAAATTAAACAAAGCATCTTACTGATCATCTTGCAAGTCCAGGCCCAGTTCTTCTGGAGATTTTAATAATCACACTAACTTGAGGATTTTGCAGCAAATTCCAGCAGCCTTAACAATGTTTTGTGTGGTGTGTGTTTGTGTGTGAAAGGTGGTCTCTTACATATTAGTATACACTACATGAAAATTGTATGATTATTCATTGCGTCATTGGTCTGGATTATGTGCAGTATGTATCTCTGAATGAGGTGAACATGATGTGATGTGTACTAAAACAAGCTTGGTGGATGTTGCTGTATCTAGCATTCAAGTGACATCCAACTCTCCTTCTATGCTGCTTTCTTTACTGACAAAAAAATTATTTTTATATATAATTTTGGGCTGGGAAACTAATCTTTTTTTTTTTTTTTTTGCACTGATTTGACATGTAAGAGTCATAAAATGAAACCATAAAAAATTGTCTTAATATACTAAAACATTATGACTTTTGCATAGTAATGTATGCACTGTATCTACTGTATTTAATGAATAGTGGTTAGCACGTCCACCTCGTAGCAGGAAGGTCCTGCATTCAATTCCCGGGCTCGGGTGTTTCTGTGTGGAGTTTGCATGTATTCCCTGTGCTTGCGTGAGTTTTCTCCGGGTACTCCAGTTTGCTCACACAGTCCAACAACATGCACTTTGGGTTAACTGGCTGTCTCAAATTGACCCTAGGTGTGAGTGTGAGTGGTTGTGTGTGCTGCCCTGCAATGGTCTGGCGAGCTGTGCAGGGTGTACCCCACCTTCACCCAGTGTCAGTTGAGATAGCCTCCTGTACCTCTAGTAGAATTTATCCGTTTGGAAAATGATTACATTTGGAAAATGTGATACCACACTTGAAAAAACACATGTAAAACTATAGCAAGGTTTATAGTTATGATCTCACATTTTCTCTGTCCTCCACCTGAAGGCTTCTTTTGGCACTGAAAAAGAAAACATGGTAAGGAATTCTTGTATTTTCACCTCCACATCAACACTCAGCTTAAGAAACAGACAAAACAAGGCAGCCATCACTAGCAAAGAGAAACAACACAATGTACAATATAGTGTGGTAGCATTAGCTTGAGCTAAATAATTAGCAGCTAGCATGTCGCTTAGGGGGAAATGTTCAGAAATTATTAACATAGCGTAGTTTAAAAAAAAAACAGAAGTAACCCACGGCCTAATTTCACGGCTTTCTGATTCTAGAGAATTTAATGACAGTATGTTGGGGTGGGGTTTCGGTGTATAAAGTTCAACTAAAAGAGTCTAAACTTCTCAAATACTGTTTGTATTTTGGCGCCGCGCGTCGGTGAAATCAGTCCGCGGAAACAAATTAATAAATTAATTAAAAGCTTCATATAATATGTGTTACTATGTGTTTGCGTTGTACAAACATATTAGTTAATTTCATACAAACAATTTTCTATCGCATCTGTATATTTTATTTAAAAACAAATAGCTACAAAATTATTCAGAGACTTTTTGGGGTTGTTTTCCCCGGATAAAATTAAACTCCGCACCAGCTAGGTTGCCATTACCGCGTTGTTTAAACCAAATTAGATTGATATTAGCTTGTTCAAGCCCACTATCAATGGGATGTCACTGATGTCCCTTCAGTGCAGCTAAACGGGATATCAAAGGCCAGCCATGTCTCTAACTGTCTGTGGTGAGAGGCATGTAAAGGAACAATTACTAATTTTCATCAAGAGTTGATTGCATAGCCGGCAGTGTGTTTCTGCCCTGCCAGCTCCAGGGTGTACTCTGCCCTTGCCCAGAGTTGCCTGAGACGGGTGCCAGCCTTCCCGCGACCCTAATTAGAATTAAGCAGTTCAGAAAATTAATGAATATCTTGAATGGAATTTTTATATTTTATATTATCACACCGAAAGTAAAGAAGACTTTCCATTGCAGTGAAATGGATCTAAAGTACACAGTCTGTGGTACAATGTCTTTACAGTGTATTGATTAATTTCAGTAGTAACATACATTACAAAGATTGAAGGAATAGTGGAATGACTATTCATTTACATTCATTTGATAGACACCCTTATCCAGAACAACTTACATTTTTAATATATATAGCTGAGCCTTTCTCAAGGGTCCAACAGTGGTAGCTTGGTGATACTGGGGCATGAACCCCTGAACCTTCAGATCAGTAACCCAGAGCCCTAACCAATGAGCCACCACTCTCCGCAGTAGGCCAGAGGTCGTTCTTTGTTTTTCGGTTTACCTGATAATCCAGATGAAGATGGTCATGGTTAGTTTGTAGTATAAAATATAGATGGCATATCTATCCATTCATTATCTATACCACTTATCTGTCATTGGGGGCACAGTGGTGTAGTAGTTAGCACATCCACATCACAGCAAGAAGGTCCTGGTTTAGAATCCTGCGCTCGGCGAGGGTTTCTGTATGGAGTTTGTTTTTCCCCCGTACTTAAGTAGGTTTCCTCTGGGTACTCCGGTTTCATCCCACACTCCAAATTGTGCACATTTAGCTAATTGGCTGTTTCAAATCGCCCCTAAGTGTGAATATGAATGGTTATGTGTGCTTCCCTGCATAGTCTGGTGAGCTGTGCAGTGTACAGAGCAGTTGATTATACATTTTAATGAAAAGTCCCGTCATATAGTCTTCATGGGCTGATATGATAATACATGATCAACAGTGATGGGAAATGTGCATAAGAAATACATTTGAGAGCAAATGCGACAAAATAGATGGGTAATTCACACAAAAGAACAAAGGACAGAAACATGTGAAACAAAACGGTTAAATATTTTGTTTACCATGTTGTGCCTTTTATATTACCACTTAAGTACATTACACTCACTTGTACAAAAAGCTACAGAATATGAGAATGTACAAGGTGTGAATTATTATGCAATACCGCCCTGCTATGAACTGGCATTCAAAAATGTTTGTGATGGTACCTCTGAATGGCATTCAATATTTTAATATTCTCTTTTCTCTTGTCGACTCACTTTATACTGATTATATTAAAGCAAACATCATTTTTATATCATACGCACAAATATACAACCAGAGTTCACTGCTGCACGCTAGCAGGGAACAAATAATGGGCTTTATATTTATTGTCCCTCACCTTTTGATTAAGGCAATAATACATCAGTGTTACGACCAAGCAGGCACAGTGTACTTTGGGGGCATTGTAGGTTTCTCTAAAATATAAATTGAGCTAGAGTGTAAAAGTTTGCATGCTTCTATAACAAAAAATATATTAAAAAAACAACTTAATTTTCTTTGAAATTCATAAACATTTACTGTGTTGAATCGTACAGATGTGTTTTTCATTATTCAAAGTCGTAGGTCTATTTTAATATAGTACGACTTAAGGAAACAGTTCAAAGTTTGCGTGTCCCTAAACATGATCTAAATATTCCTTAATAATGGCTTACTCCGGGAACTCCGGTTTCCTCCCACTGTCCAAAGACGTGTACATTAGGTTAATTGTCTGTTTCAAAGTGTGAGTATGAATGGTTGTGTGTGTTTCCCTGTATAGTTTGGTGAGCTGTTCAGGGTAACCCTGCCTTTGCCCAGTGTTGAGATGGGATGCGATCCAGCCTCCCTGTGACCCTCAAAGGAATCAAGCAGTTCAGCAAATGAGTGAGAGTGAGAGATGATATTCCTTTACAGCATTTGGCAGATGCTCTTATCCAGAGTGACTTACAATTTAATTACTTGTATACCTATCATTTATCCTTTTAACTACATACAGCCTCCTAAATCCTTTCATATCCTATTTCAATATAACTTGATTTTATTTCATTTCACTATCCATATTGCTTATACTGTTCAGGGTCACGGAGAAGCTGGAGCTTATCCCAGCTGGCTGTGGGCAAAAGGCAGGGTACACCCTCAACAGCTTGCCAATTTATTGCTGTACCAACACTCAAGACAAGACAATCAATCTGGAATAGCTCATTAGCCTAATGGGTATGTCTTTGGACTGAGGGAGGAAACTGGAGCACCTGGAGGAAACCCACACAAGTTCAGGGAAAAACATGCAAACACCACACAGAAACACTCTTGCCAGGCATGGGGCTCGAACACAGGATCTTCTTCATGTGACATGGATATGCTGAAAACCAAGCAGTCCCAATATAACAGGATGCCAATTATATTGATACTTTACCTTA
Organism: Porochilus rendahli; assembly: GCA_039654305.1. NCBI lineage: Eukaryota > Metazoa > Chordata > Actinopteri > Siluriformes > Plotosidae > Porochilus > Porochilus rendahli. The sequence continues at coordinate 7,727,090 of JBCNYG010000006.1, read as the reverse complement.
TTTTAATGTCCAAAAAAATCTATGCTGGTATATATTTGTGAGTACTTGAAGGTAAATAAACTGCTTGTCAATATGTGTTGAGCTTTCATATCGATCCCCTTCTGTTTGTTTGCACTCTTTTTGACTTTAACCTCAACTAGTTTGCTTTACCGCAAAAAAATAATAGCCGGACTTGTCAAAGAAAAAGGGCCTGGGAAAAGCTAGATGCACTCGAATGAAGAACGAGGGCTTTGAGATTACTACTGAGAATTCTAGAATCTTGCTTCCTGCCAGCCATATTGCCTCAGCCTCAGGCCTCATAATTGGGAGATGGGATTGGAGAGTTTGCACGGCTGGGTGCTGTGTTTTTATGGTGTGTGTGTGTGCGTGTGTGTGTGTGTGTGTGTGTGTGTGTGTAGGCTTGTAAATTAAAGGCATTCTGCCCCAGTGACAGGGCAGTGTATTAGCTCAGAAGAGTGACCCATCTCTTTGAGACATTACATCAGGGCCTTTTCAAGTGGACACACGCCCCAGGCACTTTTCTTCATTTTGATTCGGGTTGGACAAACCACCCAAGTGTTATGCTTTGATACTTTACACATTTCACAGCTCAACATAAATACTGAGAGTAAATTGCTTTTGTTAAAGAAGTGTCATTCACTGGCACATGCTTTTAGCCCTCTCTAAAAAATGTGTTAAAGTATTTTAAACATTAAAAACGCTGTACGGTACGTCTGGTCTATTTATTTCCTTAAATGGCTCTCAGATGGGTCCGAATGAGGCCGCTATTCCCGAGTTTTTGATTACTTCTTTGTGATTTACAGTTTATTTGCTGTACCATTTCTGCTTGGCTTTTTAACAACAGCCATTAAAAGAAAAATACTCTATAATTTAGATGGACATTTATGTAATGTTATATCTGTGATACAAGATATATTATTATTATATATGTCTGAAACTATACTCAGTGTTCAGCTCATGAAACCATTTTAATTACATTTTTTAACCATTTGAATTATATCCTAGGTCTCTAGTACTTTGTAGTTAAATAATAAGCGGCCAGGGCGCTGTTCGCTGTATTATAATTGAGTTGTAACAGCGCCATCGTGTGGTAGCAAAGAATAATTTGTATTGATGTAGATTTTGGTTGTGTTCCATTATTAAAAGTACAGGTGATATTTTTGGGCATTTATCTACCTTACCCCTTTCAACAGAGTTGGTTAAGGCTTAAAGATGTTAGTGATTAAGTTGACATCTGTGAACCTGAGCCCATCTCAGCTGAATCTGGGCGAAGGGGGGCTTGCTAGTCCATTGCAGGGCAACACACACACACACCCACCCACACACACACACACACACACACACACACACACACACCTAGGGGCAATTTAGAACAGCTAATTAGTCTAATGTGCATGTTTGTGGACTGTGGGAGGAAACTGGAGTATCTGGAGGAAACCCATATAAACACTCCACAGATACATCCTCGCAGAGCCCATGAATCAAAAACAGGACCTGTCCCTGCCCTGCGATGGCCTGGCGAGATAGAGAATACCATGCTGCTGTACTATCTTGTTCCATAAGATGGCGCTGTCACACTCCTCCTACTGGGCTGCATTTCACTGGGAATGGGCTCATTCCAACACATGGGATATAAAGAGTGGAAGGAGGCTACTGCAATACCCTAATATTTTTTGAGAAATTATTAATTAATACATGGAATGAGTAACGACCTGAAATAAAGCTTAATAGTAGTTTATAGAAAACGTGTTTATTTGTTTAGAAGTAGGTTCAAGATGCCCATTCACCAATTCATTTATTTGCCAAACTATATGACCCTACTAGGGTTGCAGGGAGGCTGGAGCCTCCCTCAGCTGACACTAGGCAAAGGCAGGGTAACAGCTCGCCAACAGACAAACACAAGGCCAACAGACAAACACAAGCAACTATTTAGATTCACACCTAGGGGCAATTTGGAACAACCAAGTAAGCTAATGTAAATGTCTTTCAACTCTGGAAGAAAACCTGTGTACCCAGAGGAAATTCATGCAACAGGGAGAACATGCAAACCTAACACAAGAATGCTTTCCCCACGCCCTGGACTTGAACCTTGGCATGATTTGTAGAAAGTGAAAAAAAAATCACAGTACAAGTGTTCTGTAGGGCTCAAAATGGCTATGTTTACTAACGTTGCACCCAGTGCAGGGGTCAATGGTACTTGGATATAGGAGTAAGCAAGTGTTTTTAGAAAGAGATCATGGCTAATGCCATTTTATTTCTAAGGTCTAACACTGAGTAAAACATTTCATGTTTATTATTTATGCCTGATAAGTGAATGGGGACCCTTAAACTTACATTTAAATCTTTATACCTTACAAATAATATGATTACACAGACTTAATGGATTTAAGGTTATATCTATTAAAAATTTATTCAACTTAAGCCATTTCCACAGTAAGCTGCTGTAGTGTTGCTGTACTTTCCTTTTGTTTGCTGTGTGTAAGGGGTCACATGGACAGGATGTACACTAGGTGAAGGCAGCAGCAGTTGTAGGTTTATTGACAATTTACCATGTATTGCTGATATAAGGGATTTAATGTTATATATGATCCTCTAATAGTTCCATCTTACTAGTTCTGTCAAATCCTATGCTGAGAAATCCAGCTCGGTCTGAGCAGCTACCAGCTGATTAAAACACATCTAAAAGCAAGTAGAACGGAAAAGTTCCTAAATTACTGCTAATCATGTTATTGCTACTAATACTCATAATGCTATTAGCTAATAATACTATTAATAAATAACTGCTAATTACCGTTGGTGCAGCAAGAAGGTCCTGGGTTCCCCGTTCGAGGGTTTCCTCTGAGTATTCTGGTTTCCTCCCACAGTCCAAAGATATGCACGTTAGGCTAACTAGCTGTTCCAAATTGCCCCTAGTTATGAGTGTGAATGTTTGTGTGGGCTGGCCCTGTGATGGACTGGTGAGCTGTTCAGGGTGTAGCCCGCCTTCATTTGAAGTGGGCAGAGATAGGGTCCAGCCTCGCTGAGACCCTAGGAGGATTAAACAGCTCAGAAAATGAATGAATAGATAAATATATTCTCACCATTCACTTAAAATCTAGAGGAACAACACAAGCTTGTTACATGCTGTATAATCAGTGACCGTTTAAATTCTTCCCAGTGACTTTGCTGATCTTTGGTGGATAAAATCAATTCTGCTTCACCACTCTTTTTACATTTCATATAAGCTTATTCTTTCTGCACAGCACTGGTATTCACTGGTCGCCTACAAGTAGCTTGGTAACACACATTCCAGACACTTAGGCCTACAACCGATTCACTCCTGGCCTTTAATGCCACAAGCAGGCCTGTATGTCTATTTATACCGCTCTACCAATTCTTTTGCCCTTTGACTTTATCTACTGTAACTGTAGACCAGAAGGCTAAATGTCACATGGCACATAAATAGGGTATTTAAACTACACTATGGGTCTTGGCTTTACAGCATGGCCCAGTTTCTCCCCAATGCTCAATAGAAAAAAATAGTATTTAAGGCTGTATGAAACAAATCTCTGTTTCTTGTAACAAGCCATGACTGTTTTGAAGCCATTACTTATAAACATTTCTAGAGCGATCATAATCTAACATAATCATAAACTAACATAATCTATTGATTTTTACCTCCTTTTTTAAACTGCAGTGTCATCAAAATGAGCAAGTATTGCATCATAATAAACTCTGTCCTATCTTTGAAAGGAGCTCTGCCCAAACCAGATGCAGTTATCAAAGTCTGCACTAAATATGGACTAGAAGACAATCTTTCCCTACCAAAAATGTCTCCAGCTGAGAATTGCACCATTCATGTTTTATTTTTTATCTTTTTGGTTGTTTTTTTATTGTTATATATTTTTTATAATGTTCACTCTCAGTGTCAGCACTGTTCAACTGATAACTGAGGTTCTCATGACCTGGATCAAGTGCATTCAAGTCCTGGCAAAATAAGGTGTAGACGTTTTGACTGCTCAGTATAATGTATTGTACAGTTTCCAGGTTGCCACTGGTAGACAAACGGACTTGAATGGCTGACATGTCTCCAACACAGAAACACCCTCGCGGAGTATGGGACTCAAACCAAGGACTTTCATGCTATGGTACATGTGCTAACCACTACGCCACCATGCCATCCCATGCATAAGATTTCAGAATCGGAATCGGAATGCTTTATTTATCCTGGAGGAAATTGTGTCAAATTTCAATTTCAAGTGTGAACTGTTTCAGGATGCAACGCCCTGTCTGATTGAATGCTTTTCT
>JBCNYG010000006.1:7698648-7718100 GCA_039654305.1 Porochilus rendahli | reverse complement strand
CGCCCGAGCTGGGAATCAAACCCAGGACCTTCTTGCTGTGAGGCGGACGTGCTAACCACTACGCCACCGTGCCGCCGAATGAAAATCTTGTGTATGTTAACTATGAATCATTTACCTGGCACAGTAAATGTTGTGTGTACATGAAGGGAAAATCCACCGTAAAATGTGATGGTGAGCTAGTTAGGTACAGTAATATAAAGATTTAGGCACTACCTTAAAGTGGAGCTCCAGATACATATATCTCTAATATTAGGTGTTTGAGGCTAGTGTTATGAGTTGTGCAGTTCCTTTAAGGGATGAATCAACTTCAGCCCTGGCGGAAATAAATCACCCCTACCCTTGCCCTACAGTCTGGAGAGAAAGATGGAATGCTTTACACTGTTTTTTTTAACTGTTTTGGTTCTGTGTTCATTTTTATCACCTGTTTTGCCAGTTTTTTATCCATTTAATGAGTTCATGTTCCTTTTTTACATTCATGTTTGCTGGTGGTGAAAGAGTAAGATTGTATGTTTTTTATATTGTACAAGTCTGAGCAGTGGTGCATGAGCCTCTATTTTTGGGAGGTTAGTTTTGTGAAAATAAATGTGATGTTTTTTTTTTTATATATATTTCTGGCCATCTTCCTTCTAATAAGTAATACAAACACAATCAACTGGCTTTATTGGATTTCCTGTGGCATGGACACAGGACAACCGTCAAAATCATGCTCAGGACCTCCATTATTTCAAACTAAAACAAACTTGTATAGGATTGTTTCCTCTTCTAACAAGGTTTCTGTTGTAACACATTATGTTTGCGCAATTGACCAAACTTAACTCAGGGCTCAGCTATGAGATGTGGTGTGCAATCAGTATTATTCAAACCTGGCTAGGATCGGTTTCATAACCATATTAATCCATGAGGTAACTGTGTTGTGGCAGAAAACGTATTAGACATTGTAACCCACAACATTTGTCCTTCCAGGACCTGCACCAGAGGGCATCACTAATAAAATCTTTGAGATCAGCAAAAGCCTTCAAGAGTACCACATCTGCCCAGAGCTCAAGGTGGATTTGTCTACTATCGGCAAACAGACATTTGAAGTGGACACTCTGAAGTCATTCACAGGTTCAATCTCAAATCAAGACACATTTTATTGCTTTGTTTTACATTTATTGCAACCTGTTTGGATCACAATTTTATCTTTTTATCTCTGATCTGCTGTAGTGGAGATTGTGGACTCAGTGGAGTCATATGCAGAGATGCTTAGGGACATCTTTGACTTTGCTGCTTTGAAGGACTTACTGTCGGGGCCTAATCACATCAATGTCCGATTAGATGCGATGCATGGAGGTGAGGACCATTATTACAATGATATTAAAATGTATAGAAAATCATTATAATATATAGCTTTATTACAGAATAATTGCATGGAACAGATTGATAAACAATAACTTGAAAGAGTTACAAGACAGTACAACTGAATAGAATAGTGCGTTGCTATAGTAAACTATACCATAATAGAGCCCTATTATAAAAAAATTAGTAGTACTTGCAAATGAATAGCTTCATTAAAGTACATTTGAACAGAATAGAGTATATAAAGAGTATATATTTAATATATAAAATAGAATATAGCATCATTACAATATAACTGAATAGAATAGAGCAAAGTTACAGTACAAGCAAATGGAATAGAGCTGCAATACATAAGCAAATATAAATAACTAAGAGAAAACAATATTTCGCTATGGAAGTACTGGAAAGACAAGTTTAATCCTTTTGTTTTTTATATACACTGAAGACATTTGGGTACGAGGTTAAAGGATAAATATGAGACAATGGATCAGAATTTCAGCTTTCCTATTCTGATATTTACAGCTGCTCAATCCTAATAAGGTCATGGGAAGTCTGCAGCCTATCTCAACCGATACTGGGCGAAGGTGAGAGGCTCGTCAGACCATTGCAGGGGCAGCACTCAAACAACCATTCACATTCAGAAGCCTTGTGGGCAATCTGAAACAGCTGATTAGCCTAATGTGCATTTCTTTGGACTGTGGGAGGAAACCGGAGTACCCGGAGGAAACCCACACAACCACAATAAAAACATGCAAACCCCAAACAGAAATCTTCATGCCCTGGACTCGAATCCAGGACCTTCTTGCTCTGAGGCGGACATGTTAACCAGTATGACACCACGTCACCCATATTTTTTACATTTCTTAAAAAACGTAGAACCCGCTCTCTACAGTGTGTCGCAAAACTATAACTACGAAATAATTTGTAACTTTCTTCTGCCTTTTGCTTCTCCATTTCCTTTTTTGCAGAGCTCTTTTTTTTTTCTTGTTTTTTTTTTCTTGCTGGCCCTTCCCACTTTATCACTTGTAAGTTATTTTGGACTGGTGATTGACTTATTCTAGGTCTTAAAACCTTCCAGTTTTTCCCCTGGATACAGTCGGCGGTCATGTTGGCAGTGTGTTTTGGATCACTGCCTTGCTTCAAGATCCTCCCAATCAGACATATATATACATCATTTCAAATTGACAGACAGACTGTTTCTGTAAACCTCAGAATTTGTTCTGCTGCTACCATAATAAGTGACATCATCAATCAAAATTAGTCAGCCTGTTCCAGAAGCAGCCATGCAAATTAAAGCCATGACACTGCCTCCACAGAGCTGGACCAATGAGCTTGTATGTTTTGGATCATGAGCAGTTCCTTTTCTTTTTCCACACTTTGCTCTTCATCACTTTGTGAAAGGTTAATGGTGGTTTCAGAACTTTTCATTGCGATTTCCATTCTGGCCTTTTGTGTCTTTGCTCTGATTGCTAATGAGGGGTTTACATCTTGCGGTATGGCCTGTATATTTCAGCTCTCCCTGTTTTCTTTGAAGGGTAGATTGTGATAACTTCAGCCCTGGCCTGTCGAGCTTGTTGTTAAGGATGTCTGCTGACTTTTCTTCACCACTTGTCATCAACTGCTTCTTTTTCCTTGGCGAACCTGTGTGATATCTATTTGTTAGTACAGCAGTGATTTCTTTCCCACACACAACATTCCAAATTGTTGTACTGGCTATCCCCAGTGTTTGCACAATGACTCAGATCGGTTTTCCATCATTTCTCCGTTTCAAAATGGCTTACTTTTCTCCAATTAACAACCATGGCTTTTGTTAATTTATCCTCTTAAACAAGAAGTGCAGTTGTGAAACCCATGCTATGGTGCAAACCAAGACTAGATATTCAGAACTGTTGAAATGATCCATCTAACAGTGCATATCTGCCAATCACATGCTCCAGTATTTTGATTTTTAAAAAATGTGTGGGTTCGTTAATGCATCTTGATGTAAATATCAGGAAACAAAAGTAGACATTATCTAACTATTGTCTCGTATTCATCTTTTGGTCTCAACCCCGAATGTCTTCAGTGTATAGCAAAAACAAAACAACCGGCCTTGCTGTTCCAGTACTTTCAGAGAAGACTGGAAATACAGTTGATTTATTGTGCATTACAGTACTGGGGAATAGAATGGAGATTCACTTCAGAGCAAATGAATAAAACAGTAGAGCTGTAATGCAGTAAAATAGTTTTATTTTACATTTTCATGGCTTTGGATAGAACTTCACTGCAATGCAGTTGAATAGAACAGAACTTTATGTAAACATTTTTTCTTGTATGTCTCTCCAGGAATCAAATATTGAAGGGCTCAGTAACCTGCAAAGTCACAAATTTGTGATTTTGAGAAAAACACAAATAATATGATTAAGTCATATCACATGATTTGGGATTTTAGCTGCAATGAAGCTGCAATTGTCCACTTTGAAGTGACTTTCAGCATTTGGGGAGAGACCTCTATTGTTAGAAGGCACTACCTCGTTTTTCATCATGGAATTAGCAGGTTAAGGCACTGAGCCCTTCAATCGAGACTTTAAGAAGACTTTTTTCACAGCTTTCTTTTCACAAGACAAATTATAGCTCTTGTTTACATTCACTTGCCTTAGTGTTATTATATATGATATTATTTTTAGGTAATAATTTAAGAATGGCATTTTTGCTGAAATATGATGTTTGATGGTCAATATTTTTTTTCCTGACAGTGGTGGGCCCCTATGTGAAGAAAATCGTGTGTGAGGAACTGGGCTCCCCTGCCAACTCTGCTGTTAACTGTGTACCTTCTGAGGACTTTGGAGGTCACCACCCAGACCCTAATTTGACCTATGCCGCTGACCTGGTGAAAACGATGAAGGGAGGCGAATATGATTTCGGAGCCGCCTTTGATGGTGATGGTGTATGTGTTCATGCTTCTAAATCCACATTTAATCTGTGATTTATTTATGTTTTTAATTTTAGGGGTGCACAATGTTGACAATGGAGGAATACTGTAAATATGTTAATGATATTGTAGCTTGATGTATAAAGACCAGTAAAACATTTACTTACTCATTTGCCAAGCAATTTAGGGTTGCATGGAGGCTGGAGCCTATCTCAGCTTACACTGGGAGCGTTGGCAGGGTTCACTATGAACAGCTTGCAAGACCATTGCAGGGCCATTCCACGACCACTCACATACATACTTAGGGGCATTTTGGAACAGCTGATTAGCCTGACATGCCTGTCTTTATACTGTGGGAATAAACCGGGGTACACGAAGGAAACCCACACAAGAATGGGGACCACACAGAAACACATGAATCCAGGAACCCAGGCCCTTCTTGCTGTGAGACGGATGTGCTAACCACTACACCATAGTGCTGTTCTAGTGAAACACTGGCCAGCCTTAATTTCAGGACATTTAGTAGGATTTTTATGTGTGTTTGAGGGTTTTTTTGGGGCTTCATACTTATTGTGTCATTCACAATAAACCCACAGAAAGCTTGCATAGGTTATCTGAGATGGGCAGTGAGAGTGAGATTTCTCATCCAGAGTTTTACTATGTACTACATGGTAACATGAAAAAAAAAAAAAACTAAAACAAGGTTTTAATGTTTTATTTTTCCATTTTTAAAGCGTGACAATGATCACACCACCTGGTCCATCACAGTGCCCAAGCGCTTCATGACGGTATCTTTTGAAACTAATTAAAAGTTTGAAGAAAATTTTTATTTTTATTTTTTACCCTTACAGATTTAAAGCATCCAAAATACATTTTGTTGGATCTTAAACTGTATTTGTCTACGGTTTCATTTCACATATTATTCACTCGGGATACTGTCAGTGAAGCCCCGGTATAACAAACCAATCTGATCAAGCCAATCCTTTGTAGTATAAAGGTCAGTTAGTATTCACTGCATGGGAATGGCACGATCTGACTGGCTTGCTATCTCGGAGATATTCAATATTATCCCAAGTGCTTAATGCTTTAATCAGAAAAGATGATTCATGGTTCGTGAAAGTCACTTTGCAGCAGGTGGTCGTTGTCTCGCTTTAAAAGTGAAAAATAAATAATAAAAATCCCCCCCCTCCCGTGGTCAATGGCAGCAGGTGATGCCGAGGACTGGAGGCCTGTCCCTTTTACCAAGCCGACAAAAGATGCATTTGGGGGGGGGGGACAAAAAAAAGTCACATTTTTGAAACAAAAATTTTTTTAATGTTCTTACTATCAAATACCTTAGTTTTAGTTTCTTTTTGTGGTAGAAGTCTAGAATGAATGGAACAGCCAGCTAGCGTTAGCGGTTTGCTTAGCATAAGTCGTTAGTTCTTTTGCTGTTTATCTTCCATGATATAGCTGTTAACAGTATATAGGGTGATACTGTAACAATAGAATAACCAAACAGAACATGTGATTGCTCATGTGAGTATGGCTATAATCATTTAATTTGTTATTTTGTTAATAGCTATCGATGACTGAGTATTTTATCATCTGTCCCTTGCTTTAGGATCGTAACATGATCCTTGGTAAACATGGATTCTTTGTAAATCCATCTGACTCTGTCGCAGTGATTGGTGCAAACATTACCTGCATCCCGTACTTCCAGAAAACTGGCGTTAAAGGTCTGGCACGCAGCATGCCCACCAGTGGTGCTCTAGACAAGTAAGACCAGCCCACTTCATTTTACTGTGTAGCCACGGTACTACAAACTAACTGAGTTTGAGCTAAGACATTACCATCAGTGTGATCGTTATAAATATCCCAACACAACCCTAGAGTGATATTTTGTTTAATATGTGTTTAATATCGTACCGGCATACTGATTGGTTGTATTTGACAGTGTGGCCAAAGCCTTGAAGATGCAGCTGTTTGAAACTCCCACAGGCTGGAAGTTCTTTGGGAACTTGATGGATGCTGGCAAACTGTCTCTGTGTGGGGAAGAGAGCTTTGGCACTGGTGAGTGGAAACCACAGATCTGTATGTTACCTCTGCTATATAGATTATGTCGGTAATAATTCAAGTGTTTGAGTTCAAGATATAATAATTTAGGAGGCTCTATGCCTAATAATAATAATTAATTGGAGAGGCTGTAGGTGTTCCAACTGACACATCAACACCTCAGACTCGCTCCATACTCCTGACTCCTGGACAAGCTCAACTAATCATGCCGAATTCTCTGTACCACACACACAATGTTACCGGCAATGGTTAAAACGTATTCGGTGAAAGGTGACACCAACATTCAGTAGAGTAGTATTTTACTACATGCATATATACTACATTTAGAGCTTACAATTGTTCAGTCATGGAAATTATGGTGGGGGAAAAATAGGGGCAAATGTAATGTGTTCAAGAAAAAATCTGAATCATGAGAAAGGTAATTGATATTAAGCTAATTTATGACTGCAGGTCTTTTTTTATTCCTAAGTCCTACTCACTGTTATACACTGGAATCAAATCTTGAAGCCATAGTTTTGCAAAGTACACAATAGCTACTCAAAATAAGTCCTGGAAGTTTTTTAAATGTGAAGCATAAAAGCTGTTTTGGAGCCAAGGCAGTTGCCTCTGATTGAGTGTTCCATCACTATTACCCACATGAAAGTATGTGGTATTTCAGCATTTTTGTTAGTAAGATTGGATGCGGAACTCTTTCTTTTACACATGTACAGATGTTACTGCAAAATGCGTTGGAGTGTACATGAAAGGTGATATTGGCACACCTTTTTGTGTGTTTCTAGGAGTAAAAGCTTAAAATTGTTAAAAGTGAATTATTTGTTATACCTCAGCACTAAAGCAGCTGGAAGACACAGGGCTGAATTTTTAGATGTAGCAGGTTATCTAAAAGGCCGTTAAATAAGCGGACGTGAACAAGCCAATCAGAAGCTGGATTTCATGGTGTTGCTAGGGATAGGAAATTTTTTTACAATGAAGGTGGTATTATTAGTTTATCAAGGAATAATTGAATAATTTGATACTATTGCATCAAATGATTCAACGGCAGGAATTCCAAGATAGCATTTGGCTCTGGACATGGCGCTCGAATCCATGAGTATCAAGCAATGTTAAATGATGATTTTGTCTCATTTTCTGGATATGTTCTAGGTCATATGTTCCTTCATTCAAGGTGGGTTTTCATGCATATATAAAAATTTATTTTAAAAACAACCTTGACAAATGCTAAAATGTGGAAATTGACCATTTTGACTAATCTACTGTATCTAAAAATATGGCCCTGTGACTCCCGGTCTGGAGGCTCACATATTTGGTTTGTTGTAACCGTGTAATAAGAAACACTCAGTAAATGTGTCTGTATTAAATTTTGTCTGTCAAAGTAGTATTTCTTCATCTAAGACGTCCACATTCTACTGTTGGACTTTACCTTTTACCTTGGGTTTACACTGGGGCACGAAGTCCGCGAGCCCCATGATTTGAGAGAATCGTGATGAGCGTTGATGGGAGGTCATGGGATCGAATCGTGAAGATCTTGAGGGAATTTGGTGGAATCGTGGTAATCGTGGCAAAATATTTGACTGTCAACATCTTTTCCCTGATGTATTGTGATTTGACGCCAATTGTGGTAGAACATGGGAGGCACGGATGAGCTCAGTACAGCTTAACAGAACGTAGCAGACCTTGATGAACCATCACAGGGGATCTTGATAAACTTGGCAAAACGATTCCTTTGTTTCATCTCTTGGATGCACCCCATCTCCTTTTAATATCCCAAGCGTGCTCATAAATTGTGGAGCTCAGCGCTTTTTCTTTTTTTTTATTCGCAGAGATTGCGGATATCATGCCCCAGTGTAAACCCAGGGTTAGTCGTTCAGGTTGATACAACATAGGTTCTGTTCCGTGTTGTACTCATTCTGACCCTGCAGGTGTTTTTGTCTGTCAGGGTCTGATCATATCCGAGAGAAAGATGGCCTCTGGGCTGTGCTCGCTTGGCTATCTATTGTGGCCAGCCGTAAGCAGAGTGTGGAGGATATCTTGAAAGAACACTGGCAGAAGTTTGGTAGGAACTTCTTTACAAGGTGACTAAGCTATGATATTTTTGTTGTTTTGGCAGGTCTTCCTCTTATTATAGATGGAAATAATTAAGGATCTACAGCAAAAATATATAAAACTTAGAAAAAAAGTCCCACTACAAATTTTCTGACCAAGTTTCAGACCAACGTAGAAAGAGAATGTCTTATTTTGTGTATTGTGATCCATGTAATAACCAAAACCAATCTGTATGCTGAATGTAAACAAAAGGCTCAGAAAAATGATGCTTGTTCGGATTTATTAAGGTGGCTCTCAGTGATTTCCATCCTGACCCTGTTGTAGATATGATTATGAGGAGGTGGACTCTGATGCTGCTAATAAGATGATTGCCGACTTGGAGCAAACCATGTTTGATAAAGCCTTTATTGGACAGAAGTTCTCCATGGGAGATAAAACATATGAGGTGGAGAAAGCTGATAACTTTGAATATACAGACCCGGTGGATGGCAGTGTCTCAAAGGGACAGGTAAGCTGAACAGACACCAATGATATTTATTTATTTATTGTATTAATTTCCCTAATATCATCCTGTTTCCTGCCTTCCAGGGACTGAGAATCATCTTCACTGATGGTTCACGAATCATCTTCCGTCTCAGTGGGACAGGCAGCGCTGGTGCAACTATCAGACTTTACATAGACAGCTATGAGCAGGATCCTCAGAAGATCTATCAGGACCCACAGGTAGACACTGTCCTATAGATTCATTTAACAGATCATACATATTATTTTGCATCTCATTGAATATTATTATTATTATTATTATTAAATATTATTATTATTATAATACCGTTAGAATATTACTAATTACGACTTTAAAGGAGAAGATTGCAAAATCTTATACTGTTAGCTTGTATTTTTATGCGGAAAAATGGCATCATCAAGGCCCAAGGGAACATTGAGGAATATGACATTAAACATTAATTTATTTCTGTATTTTAGGTGTTTGTGCTTAAATATAATAATCCTGGTGTGTATATTTTCCCACTAAACAGGTAGTTATGTTAATCAAAGCTTTTTGTCACCTCCAACACAAATCTGTCAGTAAATAGCATGAATGTGGCAAAAAACTATATTGTACCTTGATGTTTTCATTATTCTGAGACGTTAACGTATTACATATAACGTTTTCATTATACTGAGACGTATTCTAAGGGTTAAAACAGAAGCTATTGTCCTAAGATTTGACACACCGGTAGAAATTGATTTAGATAATCCAATGAGATTAACTTTCATAAAGTGCTGCATTTTTTTCAGTCATATTTTTCATCATGCTCCAGTACTGGGTCGGCTGTAGGATTATTTTAAAGTGTTCAAGGCCAGACTACTTACAACAACAACAACATTTATTTTATCCAATCTTAGCCATGTAAAATCTCTTTTTAATCGTCTGTAATTTTGAAAAGCATTCCTCCAGAATTATAACAGATTGATTCTACAAGTTTGGAACATAGCCGGGTCTTTTAAGTGACTGCTCACCAACAGCTGGACGATGATGATGGTGATGAAGATGACCGTGACGATGATGATGATGATTATGACAGAAGCCTAATAGCACAGGCAGCAGTTAAAGCTCGGCACTCTGAGATCTTCTTTTGAGTAGAATTATATCTGATCAGGCTGATGAGAGGACAATTAACCTGTCTTCAAGAATCAGCATCAAACATAATCTGTACAAATGGAAAGTGCAAAACTAGGCCGTGCTGTATAAGGAAGGGAGCAATTAGGAACGTGATGAATCGTGAAAATCGTTTCAGAGTAAGATGAAAATGAATTGCGTGCCTCTTATTTTTCTGTAGTTTATTTAGCATGTTTTAAACAGGAGCAGTTGCAGAGCGCAAACCCCCGTCATGACCAGCGATCCCCCAAATAAACCAAATTGTCAAAAATCTATTTCACAGTGTTCAACAATTAAATTTGGAGATTCTAATGGAGTCCTCTTTGTCCGAATTCACACCTCTGGTATAATTTTCATAGAAAGCCACAGATAACGTTGTGCATAATCCTGCTTACAAACACACAAACTGAAAATAAAACGTAACCTCCTTAGCTGAGGTAATCATCTGTTAGTTACTTAGATTATGTTATTTGTCTTCATTAGGTCATGCTCGCACCACTGGTGGACATTGCCCTGAGGATCTCAAAGCTCCAAGAGAAGACTGGCCGCAGTGGTCCCACAGTGATCACATAAACAATTTACATGCCAGGCTCACCTTCTGGGCCAGTTACCAGTCAGCAATTCCCTGCCCCATGGCCAGTACCCATTCTCCCTGGCCAATAACACGTTCCCCTTTCCCTGTGTGTCCCAAACGTGTTTCAGTTTTCCACAAGTGTTGTGCAAGTGCAATAAAAATGTCTTTACTCACTGTACCTGCATGAGGGGAAAACATCCTGTATGTTAATATACACTTGGAGTAGTGTGTAAATGCATAAGAAGGGTTGAGTGTCACAATTAAACCCTCTCGCTAACCATTGTATGTCTTATTTTTTTTAACCATAATTTCCTACACCTTGAATTATTGTACATACAGTGGACTCATTAAAAAAAAAGTGGCTCCCGAGTGGCGCATCAATAACGTGTGCTGCCTTCATCCTGTAGCTTGCAAGTTCAGATCCAGGCTGATCGACACAGCCATCTGTTGCCAGGAGCCCATGGAAGCTAATTGGCTGAGCTGTCATGAGAGGGGCTGCATATACTGCACATACCTTCACTACCACTTAAGCAATCACCAGCCAATCATGGGAGTTCGTGAGGTAATGCGTGCATTACCTCCTATCAAGCTCTCCGGTCTCTCTCACTCTCTCCAGCTTCTCTCTCTTTTTGAAACAAACACAGGGAACGCACATAGTAGGCCTACTAATTAGTCACTGGTGCATGTGCTTAAGTGTTAGTTTCGCCCGACCTCACTCCGCCTGATCCGTTCATCATTACTGAGGTGCCCTTTAGGCCTTGTAACTTTTATAAAGCTGACTCAAAGCATGCAGCTTTCAGAATACTCGTCAGAAAAATTATGTTAATCCATTAACCCATTTGGGGGACAGTATCTCAACTTCTTTGTTGACTGTCTGTATTTTTCCTTAAATAAGTAACAGGGTTGATTTTATAAGCTTACACTTATTATACGCCGGGTTGACTTCATTAGCTTTGTAAGCAAATGCACATGTGGTTAAATAAGATCAATGCTAACAGCATTAAGGGCATTTTTAAATGAATCATCTCCTTTCCGTCTAGAATTTGGGTAATGGAAACTTAGCAGTAATCACATTATCACAGACAATTTATCAAAAAAAAAAAAAAGAAGATAAATTAGAACCTATCACCCATCCCCCCCCAAAAAAAAAAAAAAAAAACAAAACATCTGCCAAATGGTACCTGTCATCGTCTATACATGCTTGGAGGTGAACACTGCAGGCTGCCATGACTTGATGTGTCACGTTGGGGGGCAATCTATTGCCGAATAGCAGCCTTAAGGGCTTCAAGAGTCTGGGGCTGATGAGTGAGTGTATATACTCGTGATTTAAGGTAGCCCCACAGTAAAGAATCATGAGGGGCGAGATCAGAGTAACGGGCCGGCTACCCAGCATCACTGTAGCTCCATTTTACTGAAACTACATATCAAGTTCTTTAAGCTCAAGATGTTCAAATGCTTCACTTAGTTTCATGTGTGCAAATAACGATGAATAAAAATTTAACCTTTGAACCCGTTACCCCCTGTAGTTAGACCTAAATGTATGATATTCATCCAGCAGAAAAAGCAATTCACTGAAGTGGAAAGGACAGTGTCTGTCCTCTTAAACCCGTCTCATATTTCCAAAATAAAGGTCCATCAAAAATAAATACTTTTATTTTTTAAATTTAACTTCAAGCATTTCAAATATCCTTTAGTGAAAAATGGAGGATTTTTCTTTTCATATTTTACACACAACTGCACATTGTTATATTTATATGATGTCAGAAGAATCCTGGCTGGAAATCTGAATGACTGGTATACTAATCAGCTCTCAAATCACACAAGGATGTGGTTATAGTGGTGGAATGAGATGCAGACAGGAAACATGCATAATAAAACATATTCTTCCTTCCACACCACAAATCGCTCAGGGAAACTTTCACAATTGGCCAAACATTAAACACTGATTTAACCGTAATATTCTTACCAGACAAACTTTGATGTTTCTTCTTAAACCTTCGCCAGGCAAAGATGATGACGTGAGGCTAATACGTAGTAAAACAAAGCAATAACCAGATATTGTTCTGCTTCATATTATAAAAAGTGTTAGCTAAATATTAATTATGTGATTTTAATGTGAATATATGCAATGGCCTGGTGAGCTGTCCAGGGTGTACCCCACCCTCGCCCAGAGACGGCTGAAATGGGGGCCAGCCTCCATGCAACCCTAATTAGTATAAAGCGGCTTAGAAAATGAATTGAAGAATGAATAATGTGAATATTACATTTATAACTCCAGCAATATAAGAACGATCTTTGGTCTTCACTTGTTTCCTCCTTAATAGACCTCTCCTTAATTATTGTAGAGCAATGTGGGGATAGGAGATATTCTTTCATTCTTTATCCCTACCTACTTGTTTTGTTTGAGGTCGCATGGAAGCTAAAGTTAATCCCAACTGACTCAGGGTCAAAGGCAGGGTACACCCTGAACAGCTTCCCAGTCCACTGCATGGCAAATACAGACAAACTACTATTCACACTTGGGGCAATCCAGAGTAGCCAATTATATATTTGAATAGCCAATATATATTTGGATTGGGGGAGGAAACTCCCAGAGTAAACCTCTGCAAGCACTGGAGAATAAGCAAATGCCATTGTTGGTCAAGGGGCTCTAGCTCAGCACCTTACTGCAGTGTAGCGAGCGTGCTAACCACCATGCTAGATGCCCCCCAGGAACACTTCAAACAGCTAGAATTGAGGGTAATCCTTTCAGCCCTCAAGTTTTTCTTAGCCATTATTACGTATTGGTTCTCTCAGGGCTTGCACAGTGGTGTAGTGGTTACATGTCCACCTCACAGCAAAAGTGTTCTGGGTTCGAGTCCCAAGCTCCACTCTCTGTGGAGTTTGCTTGTTCTCCCAATGCTTGCATGGGTGGCCTTCAGGTACTCCAGCTTCCTCTGACAGCCCAAAGACATGCAAATTAGCCTAATTGGCTGTTCCAAATTGCCCATAGGTAAGAGTACAAGTGTAAATGGTTGTCTGCATGTTGGTCTTGCATTGGACTGACGAACCCCACCTTTGCCCAGAGTTGGCTGAGATATGCTCCAGCTTTCCCAAGACCCTAGTAGGATTAAGCAGTTCAGCAAATGGATGAATTAATTGGATGGTTGTCTCAGATATCATTGTGACATTTGGATGTCTCACTCAACCACCCATAGCTGGCCTCACAAAGAGCATTTAACATACCCGGATAGTATAATGTGCTGTCCAAAAATGTTTGGAATGACACAAGTAGACATCATGAACAATGCCAACTCAACACTTTCCCATTTGGGGTTCTTCCAATGGAACTGGACAATCCAATGGAACCGGATGCATTAGCCTATAATTGGCTTTGCCATCTATTATATCACTATAGTATTTATTCATCTAACAGTAATGGGTCCAAGGTTTGCACAGAATTCGGCATCTAAACCTCAGAGTCCTGTTCTCAGCCAAGGCATGGCTAGACGCCACTCCAGGAAGACTGTACTACTGTTACATGTATATCACCAGGTGTGTGTCTCCAACTTTTACAAGGTTAACGTGTCCCTTTCCATTGGTGTGAATGCAGCAGTCATATCCAAACTCTTTACTTTTTTTTTACTTCAAAGATGTATCAGTTATTCCTAACTGCCCTATCTAGTCATTTCTTACCAGAAATAAAATGGGAGTAAAGCATACAGTAAAAAGTGAACAGTACTTATGTGTAGAAGAATTTATGATGCTGCCAGGTCAAAACCAGTATGATGAAAATTGGAAAGAAGACTCCAAGGAAAGATGACTGTATGACAGTGGTATTTCTTTTAAACTTCCTTTGGATAGGTCTTTGCCTTCGTTCACATATGTTCAATAAAATGTCCAGTGATTCTTTCTGTCCCAGATGGACGAAGAGATTTGGCCTGTTTTCCTGGCGGTTATCATCTGTGGTTACTTTGTAAGTAACATACTAAATGCATTTTATGCTAGTCACTTGTGTTTTCATCTAAGTTGAGACACTAGCCAATGATAACACATTCCATTTACACACTGCACTAGAAATGCCATGGTTCATTTTGAAGCACAGTCTGAAATGACCAGTTCAGGTAAGCAGTCATATTCTCTATTAAACACGCAATTCTGATCTTCCTGTGAACTGTGAAGATGTATGTAATATTTGCCACACGTTTACTATATACGAATACAACACAGATGTTGAAGCTTTTATCTTTTCTAGCTTTCATGTTCTCATCTGCTGTAATTATGCCACCACTTATTTATTCCTTCCTCATGCTATGAGCTCATCTTTATGAATACCTTCCACCTGGCATCTGAAAACACTTGTCTGTTTGAACATCCATCAAAAATGTTTCCCATTTCCTTGTGTTTCCAAACTTGTGTTTGGAATTGTAGCAGGATATTGTAGTGGCTTGGATAAGAGAGGGATAAGAGTTGCAACCAGGGTGCATTTATATTTCTTTTTTTTATTCAATCATTCATTTGCCAAACAGCCATGAGAGGCTGGAGCCTATCTCAGGTCATTTTGGAAGCAGCCGGGGTACACCTTGAACAGCTTGCCAGTCCATCACAGGGCCAACACACACACAAACATTTACACTCATATATAAGAGCAATTTGGAACAGACAGTGAGCCTGACATGTATGCCTTTAGGCTGTAGGAAGAAACCGGAGTCCCCAGAGGAAACCCAAGCAAGCGCAGGAAGAACACGCAAACTTCACACAGAAAGGCCCTCAGCGAGCAGGGACTTGAACTCAGGACCTTCTTGCTGTGATGTGGAAGTGCTAAAGACTGTGCTACAGTGCCACCCACTTTATGTTTTTATTAATTCGAAATATTTGTTACTAAAGTACTGGCTGATCTTCCAGGACATCAGTACAGCTGTTTTAAATCTATCATGAATAAACTTATTCACTATTTTAATCAGTGCTAGTAGCCTAAAAACAATCAAAGCATTTTATAAACAGTAGAAAGATGGCACTAGTGGTACAGTTATACCTCTCTAGGCGTGCTTGGGTGGTGGTGTCTGTAGGATTGCCAACTTCACATCTCCTGGGTTGCCTCATTGATCCTGAATTGGGTTGCTGCTCAGATGGAGCTTCTGTACATGTTTTTCCCATTTATGAAAAAAAAAAAAAAAAACATGCCAGTAAGTGGAATGAATATGTTTATTTGTCACTAGATGAGAACATGTGTGAATGGTGGCCAGTGATAGACATGATAGTCCCATCATGGGTTTATTCCTGCCTTACATAGAGTACTTTGAGTGATGGACTTTGGTTCCACCTTGATCCCGACCAGGATAAAGCACTTAGACAGCATGACAAACTGTGTTCCCAGACAATGATTTCTGGAAGTGTTCCTGAGCCCATGAACTGATTTCATGCCTGTTTTTAATGCAGTGCCGCCTGAGGGCCTGAAGATCATGGCCAACCAGTATTGAATTTCAGGCCTTGTCCCTCGTGTAATGAGACTTATCCATATTCTCTGAATCTCTTGATAATATTATGTGCAGTAGATGGAATTTTATGTTGAAGAAACTCTGGAATTGATCCACAGTTTGTATGCACAGTTGTTGTTGTTGTTGTTTTTTCAGACTGGTGAATCTCTACACAGACAGATGCCAAATAATTACCCAAATTAGTTGCAAAATGTTATCCAGCTGTTTCTTCTTAGTACCACTTACTTTTGTTGCTATGTCCCAGCTACAATACAAAATCTGCTAATATTTTTCAGAACATTTAAACATGTCTCACTTTTAACATTTGACATGATTTCAGTGTTCTGTTGTGAAATAAATATGCATCTTTTAGATTTGCAAGTCATTGGTTCTCTATTTATTTACATTTTAAACATCGTTTTGGAATTGCAGTTGTATGAACAGTTGATCAGTGTTGCTTGACTCTCAATGCTTCCCTTCTCCGGTTTTCACTGTGACAGGCTCTCTCACACTCACACTTATTAGACATGACAGCACCCTTCACTTGATGGCCTTCACTTCACTAATTGGGTAATTCTGACAGAAAAGTTTGTGTGATCAAATATTTTCCAGTATCCATTTTAATTGCAGCTGTTATTAGGGGCATACAGAGAGGACAAGGTCTGGAAAAGGACCACCCAAGACCACAAATATTTCCTCTTTCCCTGCTCAGTGAAGTTTTTTTCATATTAATGCGCAATGAATACCACCTGTGCTTCAGTTCTCTTTGCTGAATCACTATATATTAACATTGTAGGAATTATGATTATGCCATAATTATGCTTTATAGTTTTTAAGGGTTATATTACACATACAACAGAATTTTTTACATTTCTGAATTTACCATTAATAATTGTTTATTGTTATAGAGAAATAAACATGAAAACTAAAACAAAAAACTCATGGTTGTTGTGCGTTCAATTTAACAACTGCAGTTAAGACACAGCTTTCAGTCTGTTTTAATGTTTTACGCTGTATTAAGTCTCAGACCGTCCAAATTTTGGCAATCCAATTCGCATTTGTAATTTCATGCAGAAGCACTGCTCCTATAACCTCTGTAGCTTGAGAGACACACTTCACTGATCCAGAACAGTAGGTTTATTCTTGGAGGGACGTTTTGCGATTTGGGGGCTGATGGTGAAGGTTCAGTCAAAGTGATGGCTCTGCACGGGCCTCAGTCTGTCTCCTCATTATATTAAATGCTGTGCATGGTTGCAATTTCAATCTTATTTTGCTCTTGGAAAATAAAACAGATAGACATCAGAAGAAAAATAAAGAGAAAATAGATGCATGTCATAAATACTTCACCTCCATTGCTGCATGGCACATAATAGCTTCCAAATGTTTAATATTAGATGCAATCAGGCTGAAGGAAAGGCAACAGGCTGTTTTCGTTCTTTTCTTTTTTTCACTCAGTTGAATTATTTAAGTCCAAAGGTAGTAGTAGCAATCATAAACCAAATATAATTTGCACACTGTGGTTCTTTTACTATATTTGGAATAAAAAAAAGCTAGTAAAGTATCCAAAGAAACCCTGGATGAATATAAGCGCTAATTTATTTATTTAATGCCTGTACACTACTGGTGAAAAATTTTAGAACACCCTTCTGTGTCCCTTTGGTGTATGAGGGAATGAACTGTGTGCATGGCTTCATGTAACTGACAGGCATCTCATCCAGGGTGTACTCCTGCCTCAATCACAATGTTTTGGGAATAATCCACTAGCCATGACCAGGATAAAGTGTTCATCAAATAAAGAATTATTCATAAACAGGTCGCTAATGTTTCCTAATACTCATTACATGAAATAAAACTTGACTTGAGCCTATCTCAGCCAGGTGAAGGCAAGGCACACCATGAGGAGCTCGCTAGTCTATTGCAGGACACACACACAATCATTCACACTCACACTCATACCGAGAGGTAATTTGAAACAGCTATTTAGCTTAAAGTGCATGTCTGAGGAAACTGGAATACCCGGAGGAAATATATTCAAGCATGGAGAGAACATGCAAACTCCTCACAGAAATGCCCGTGCCTGGGACTTGAACCCAGGACCTTTCTTTGAGTCAGACATGCTAACCACTACAGCACTGTTCCTTTTCTTATTTGTTAAACTCATCGAAATCATATGTGTGCTGTGATGTGTGATGCTTCTGCAACCTCAGGGTGATGTCCTGTAAGAAATAACAGTATAATAAGGAGACACCTAGAGGTAATCTGGAACAATATATAGTGAGGGCGACCCTGCCCTCGCCCAGAGTCGGCTGAGATGGGTGCCAGCCTCCCTGCGACCTTAATTTGGATTAAGCGGCTTAGAAAATGATTGAATTAGCTTGATGTGCATGTCATTGAACTGTAGGAGGAAAACGGAGTACCTGGAGAAAACCCACACAAGCAGAGGGAGAACATGCAACACCCACGAAACACCCTTGCCGAGCCTGGGAGTCAAACCCCGGATCTTCTTTCCTTGAGGCAGATGCGCTAACCAATACGCCACTGTGCTACCTAAAACACTGTAGCATGTTCATATCCCATGTTTGTAGCACGTGCATGCATGTAAAAGTCCTCTCATCCAACACAACGTATTGTTTTACGCTTCCTTCCTCAATGAAAACTGCTGAAATGTGTCACAAATCTTGGCTTTGAGGCTGATGCATAGAAAGGAAATGAGAACTGAACCTCAGGTTTGCAGAACCTGCTCATACCATGACTTCAAAAGGTGATCGCTCGGAAGCCTTTTCTCTGCTGTCGACATGACACAAATGAACAGAAACAGGTCAGGATGCGAGACCCCGAGCTTGTAAATTACTACCATTCTCTGTACAGTCCCTGCAGTCCTGCATTGCTTTAAAGTGGAAACGGGAGTATGCTGACTTTCATAAAACGTGAAGACACCTCAGCTTTAAATCCACATAACTCATGTCCGGAGACGTTTCCAGATGTTACTTGGACTGATGGATTAAAGAGCATTGCTATAATAGATGGTAAAATGTAAGGAGGAATTTTAAAGATGTGCATGTGTCTAAATTGAAACAAACTGCCGTGTTGTACACTCATATTCTCGTGAGTTATTATTAATGGCTTGTAAAGAAAGTATGAGGATTGAAATTTCCTTTAGTCTTCATTCATTTAATCACCAAACTGCTTAATCCTATTAGAGTCACAGGGAGGCTGGAGCCTACCGCAGTCGACTCTGTCAGTCCATCGTAGGGCCAACACACATAACCTTACCCACTCACACCTGAGGGGCAATTTCAAACAGCCAGTTAGCCTAATGTGCATGTCTGCCGACTGCAGGAGGAAACCAGGCTACCTGGAGAAAACCCGCACAAGCACAGGGAAAACATGAAAACTCCACACAGAAACACCCTTGCTA
>JBCNYG010000006.1:7663653-7696791 GCA_039654305.1 Porochilus rendahli | reverse complement strand
TGTTTGTGCGTGTGTGTGTGAGAGAGAGGTTGCTCTTTTGTAACGAGTAGGCCATTGGGGTACAGTCATTGTGTTTCTGCTCTGCGATGGCCTGGCGAGCTGTCTAGGGTGTACTCTGCCCTTGCCCAGAGTCGGCTGAGATCTCCCTCTGACCCTAATTAGGATTAAACTGTTTAGAAAGAGAATGAATGGACGTAAAGCTTTACAGGGGGGACGCCCCAGGGTAGCAATCTATGGGCAAATTCTTTGCCAAGAATTGACTTAGTGCATGGCTTTCTTATTTATAGGAATTATAATTTTTTTATATACATATTCTAATTATTTTTTTTTATAAAATAGACTATTGCACCTTTAATAATTATATCAAGGTGTGTTCTGAGAATCTTGAAATTAAAGAAGGGGGGGGGGGGCGACGCGTGTCTGATTTCTACCAGCAGGTGGCGACACGCACACTCTTGTGTCGCGTGGCCTCATCTTGGGGGCATCTAGTCTGCAATACATGAAGTGGCGTGTGTGTGTGTGTGCGCGCGCGCGCGGAGTTTTGGTTTCTGTGCGGGAGAGGGTGCAGCGGAGTCATGGGGGGGAGGGGGTTAAGGGAAGGAGGAGAGAGAGAGGGGAGCAAACACGCGCACGCAAAAGAGCCTCCAAACATTTGGTGCACTTTCCAGTCCAGTTTTGAAGCCCTGAACCGTATTGCGGTGGATGTACAGGCATGTCGGCGGCGCACGGAAGCGGAGGAAGGCGGACAGCACAGAGACTGGCAGCACCAGCATGCCAGCACCAGCACCGCTGCGCTCTGCTCCTCATCCTCAGTGTACTGTGCGGCTGTATGATGCGCACTGCTGCCGGTAAGCGCCCTGCTTTTCCTCATCATCAGCTGCTGGATGTTACAAACATTTAGATGTGATTATGAAAATACAATATCCACTTTCATCTTGATTCATGCACGAGTTGCTTTAAATTAAAATCATATTCATTGCTTTTTAATGGAGAGTTTCCATGCTGTTTATGTACAAGACAGGTTTCTTTATCATGAAAAAAAACAAGAAGCAAAACAACAAAAAACACCTGTTTATTTACAAGGAAGAAATAAACAAATAAATACATGATCATCAACATGATTTATTCATAATCATCCAATCAGATCACAGGAGCCTTAGAGACCCTTAAACAGCGCACAGCAGGTGATACTCATCCTGATGACTTTTAATTACACTTAAATTAATAATGTATTGTCGATAAAATTGCCTGTATTTGCGGTGTCTATTATAAGAAAGTGTGTTTAAATTTTCTCTACAATAATAATGCTTTGAAATTGTATTTTGAAGTATCACCTTTATGGACGTCTAACTTTCAACGCTCGCGCCTTGGCGTCAGACGAAAATCTCGCGTGCGTAAATTTAGTTTAATTTAATCTACATGAAACTACGGTGTCCGCAGAGGGACGAAAAAAAATTCAGCCAGTCCGCATTTAAACTAAAATCATTTTGAGAACTTAAAAAACACCTGGAATGACTTCCATGTCAACATTTACCTTATAATCAGTGATGTTTAGTTGGAGAAGTTTGATTTATGATTAAATTGTGAGGTGACTTTAATGGTCATTTACATTCCTTTCGTTGACAGATTGGTTTATTTTTACTTCGGTCAGCCATAATGCCCTAACTTGCTGATAGTGGTGTCAGTGTGAGATCACGTTGACATAAAGAAAGTGATGCGGCAGTGTTTCAGTCCTTTAACCTGTGAATCTTTCGTGTTAGTTTTATCGATAACTAGCTGAGCCAAATCTCTGCAGAACCACAGTACAGATGGGGTTGTTTTCTGGGACTTTGTGTTCAACTTGTTTAAATTTTCCTGAAAATGGTGATTTAAAAAAAAGCTTTTTTAAATGTATGTTATTGTTGTTATTATTGTCATCATCATCATTATTATTATTATTTTAAACAGCAAAGCCTGACCATTTCTCATATGTTAGAGATTGTTGGAAGTATACAGCTGTTATTAAACAGCTGTGCAGCTGTTGCAGTTTTAATGTGTCAAGACAACTGCTAATTTCTCAACAAGAATAATAAAATGTACAACACCAGCCATCAAATTGGAAGCAAAATCATTAAGCACATTATAAACAGAATGTACTTAATGTGTTTCAGGATGTAATTTTGTTTAAATGTAGGAACATTCCTGAAGAGGTCATAGGAAAAATAAATTGGTGAGCAGGCTACTGAAGGATACATAAATTAATGAATCAGGAAAACATTAATCTGTGTCTGTGTGTGTGTGTGTGTGTGTGTGTGTGAGAGAGAGAGAGAATATACAGTAGATAATGTTAATGTAGTTTGGTGTATGTTGAAGGGTTTTTAAAAAACCTTATTCTCTGTGCTTTAAATTCTTACATTAGTGGCTCACTCTTCCCTTGTAGGCACTTTTTTATATGTCATTCATAGTTGATCATTAAATCAAATTGGAGCTCATGTTGGTTTTGCCTTTACATAGATTAACAGTGCAGCTCTTGTGTGTGTGTGTGTGTGTGTGTGTGTGTGTGTCACCATTTTAAGCCTCTCGGTTGGAGGGCCTTTTTAAGGTAGGATTGCTTTATTTGCCTCAGAAAGGGACCAGGGAATGAGATAACGCCCAATTATGCACAGCAGAATCCCCCACTGAGCAAAGTAGATTAGCTAAAGTGCTATCAGGGAAATCTCAAATTTTGAATGAAGTCTGTGGTGTCACTTAGATCTCGTACTAAGTAGAGTTGCGAAGAACACGTGACGTGAAAGAGTATGTGCTGAATATATTTTAACCAGCATTTCTACGGAATAGTGATTTCACATATAGTGATTTTTTTAGACATTAGATTAAACTAAAGGTAAATATTTTACTCTCTATTTGAAACATAGGTTTCACTGTTTGCAAATCCTCAAAATTTAAACCAGACTATTTAGAGCTTAAGTGGGGTGTTTGCTCATGTATTTAGTGCTTTAAGTGTATCTCAGGGCATACTGCCTGCAACCACCTTCAGCGAACAGCGAAAGTTCAAGATGATAAAAATTAACCAGGAGATCAACATTAGCCAGATTCATTCTTGTAGCAGTATAAAAATAATTGAGTAAAGGGATTGTTAAGTTTATACAAGTCGAGCTGTGGGAATTATGTCTTAAAAAGCAGTATACATTTAGATTTGATAAAGTGTTCATTTTAAATGAGTGTGTTAAGGCAGAGCTTGAATAAAGTATGAGCCAAATCCCTGAACTGTCTTGCTTGTTCTATAAGTACAGATTTATTGACATTGGAATATATTTATATAAGCAAAAGTATTGTTTCCCATTCCTCATCAGGCGTCAAGCATTTTTTTAGTTTTCCCTGCTGTAACGGTCGACTGAACTCATGAAGAGATAAATAAATAGAAAAATGCGTAGTGCATAAAGGCCTCAGTAATCTTTTTTTTCTTTCTTTTTTTGAAAAGGGGTCACTTGTACATCACTATTTTAGTTTATAGCGAGGCATACAACATGACTTTGATGGTTGTCCTGTCTCCGCACCCCCCACATGAAACCCAATTAGATTGCTGCATCACCAACCAGGAGCACGGAACATGAATTTGTTAAACGGATAATTAAATTAACAAGACAGGTGATACAAATGAATGTTGAACTCAGGGAGTAAAAGGTGGTGAAAAGAAAAGTCAGTGTTAACTCTTCCTTTTTTTAAACTCCAGTACTCAACCATATTTGGGAAACACAGGGGTAAGTTATTTATTTCCTCAAGGGTGGAAGTCAATTCAGCCCTTAAAGCCTCTTATAACACCAGCTTCATATACCGATTAATAGAGATATCTGTTTAGTACATGCCATCCGGTACTGCTAGGTATAACAGTCATATCAGTGTGTGATATAAATGAAATAGTTTCTCATTGACATTTTATCACCTACTATACAAAGTAGAAAACTACTAGCACTACTGTCTACACCAAAGATGTGCCCGTAATCACAGTTGTTATACATCTATAAGGAAAATCTCTATAGGTGATGTGGAACGTATTAGGAAAATAATTAGGGGTGATGGGATTTGCATTTGCCTGCATCATCCTGAAGTTATTTTTCCCTAACAACAGATCCTGAAATGTTATTCCTCTTCTTCCACAGCAATTTGCCAACATTTTTACTCAAATAACAACCTATGATGCTTTTTATGCATTTAATGTTGTGGAACACCACAAAAACAGGTTAGTTCCTGTTATTACTTGGATTGTAGCAGCTACCAAAGTCAAAATTTCACCAGCACCTCTTTTGTTCTCTCTTGTAAAGTTAATGAGACAAAAAAAGCTGCTTATCGTGTTACTGAGAAACAGAAAGCACAAAGTCCTCTGTCCTGAAAACTTTCTGATTGTCACTAGAGACCTCTTACATCAATACCAAACAAACACACAGAAAACTTCACTTATATTTTAAAAATCTGTTTCTGATTAATGTCCACCATAGAAAGGTGTCATAACAGCCAATACAGGGGTGCATAAAAGTATATAATGATGTACAACTTTAGAAATTATTTTGTAATAGTAAAAATTTGTGAACCAGTCAGATCTTCCATCCCCGCGATGGCCTAGTGGGCTTGGCTGAGATGGGCGCCATCCTCCCCGCAACCCTAATTAGGATTAAGTGGTTCAGAAAATGAATGAATGAATGAGTCAGAGCTCCTGTTACATTGTAGAAAATGAATCAAAACCTTTTGACCAATCAAAAATGAAAACACTCTGGGGTGGCACGATGGCGGAGTGGTTAGCACTTCTGCCCCACAACAGGAAAGTCCTGGGTTCGAGGTCTGGGCTCAGGCCTTCCCGTAAGGAGTTTTTATGCTCTCCCCGTGTTTGTAAGTTTCCTCCGTGTACCCTAGTTTCCTCCAACAGCCCAAAGAAATACATATCAGGCTAGTTGGTTGTTCCAAGTTCCCCCTAATTGTGAGTGTGAATGGTTGTGTGTTGCCTTGCGATGGTCTGGCGAATTGTTCTGGGTATACCCTGCCTTTGCCCAGTTTTGGCTGAGTAGGGTCCAACCTTTCTATGATAAATAACCATCAAAAATACCACCTCAATACTGTGCTATGAATCGTGGGGCAACACAGTAACAGTGTTAAATATGTAGTCACTCTCATGGCGTCACTTTATAGAGTACAAAAGCGTCACATATAAAAAAAGAAGTCCTAAAGCTGTTTCTAACTTTAGCAACGTTTAACAACAGCGTCATGTGTGTTTCTTGGAAAAGGTAATTCCATAGTTATGTTTAATGAAAGTTTAAAACAAACTTGTGAAAATTTATTTAATTTAGAACGGTATCATAGACATTGGTAAAAAAAAATAATTAGGTGGTTATTGTGATACTTCAGAGTTTTTTGACCAGCTGCCCCGCGGTTGTATATACCTCATTCTTCACGTCTGCCTTTTCATTGTGTGCTTCAAAGCAGATGGCTATTTCACTGCAGGTACAGGCTCCAGTGCATGCTGGGACCTAAACTAAGGCCTGTTGGTTGATGGATGGATCTTGTCTTTGGTAGGTAGATCACAGCATTGCGTTAACAGAAATGGAATTTCTTCCCTGCCGCTCGGGGATGACATCGCACGACACGTTCTTCAAACGCCGGACTTTTCATACATGAGCTTTTATGACGACATAGAGATTCATCCTGAATTCGTTCAGCCAAAGCGAATACAGGTTTCGAGATGGAAACAGCTCTTCGGTAATTCAGACTTTGGGTCTAATAACAGTTGGGAGACTATAAATCATGAGGGTGGGACTGTTTTGTTGCAGCTTTCAGCCGTACAGAATGTTGACACTAAAGGCACTTCACCTCAGAAAAAGCATGGCGAGCAAGGATTCTGCTCTGACCTCCTTTCACACGCCGTGGTTTAATCTGGTCTCCAAATGCTTGGTACGGCCCCTTCGGCATCCATACTTCT
The DNA here is from genome assembly GCA_039654305.1 of Porochilus rendahli. Classification (NCBI taxonomy): domain Eukaryota; kingdom Metazoa; phylum Chordata; class Actinopteri; order Siluriformes; family Plotosidae; genus Porochilus; species Porochilus rendahli. The sequence goes on along the minus strand of JBCNYG010000006.1, from coordinate 7,690,844 downwards.
GTCCTAAAAAGTTGTAAAATATAGAAAGAATTCTGACTAAACCAAGTATAACAAACCGACGTAAGCCTTCCAGTCTGTCTTCTTTCTTTATCGTGTTCTGTTGTTATCACACTCTTGGCACAGATTAACACAATATTGTAGTGTGATTTATTAATCACCGAGTTAAAAATCATTTTCAGCACACACTCTTTATCCGTAGTTTAAATCTGTGTATTAGTGGTGTCAGGCATAAAGAATTACTCCCATCCCTCCATTTATTACTGAACTTGAAGACCAGCCAGACTGAAATTTAGCTTGACGTCGGCGATGCATATAATGAAAGGACAGCTATAGTTTCCATCAACAGCATTTAATCGTTTGAATAATTACGTTCTGTAACCTCTCCCTATGAGGAAATGTTTCTACAGAGAAAGCTGGGTGTCCTGTTCGTAGATTATAGACTGGCTGGAACTCAGCTTGCAGCTTGTGGTCTGCTTTGTGTAACTTGTCTTGAGAAATGGTTGAGTACAAAACGTTTCCTAGAGTCAGTGTGTTTGGATTTGTGATGTAGCAACTGGCAGAGTTTAGAGTTGTGATGATTGTCTTTATTCAAAAGCATGACGCTGTAGCAGAGCAGTACTGCATGCTTCGTGGTGAATCTGTTTTTGTGTAATGTCTTCTTCAGTGCTGCTAAACGTGGTTCTTATATACAGTACTATGGTAGTATTTAGACTTCAGAGCTCCTTTTTGATTGTTGGTGGAATTAGAGTTGCAGTTTGTTGTTTTAGAGCCCATTCATACCTGTGAATTGCAATCTCAAAGAAAACACTGATAATCCTTTTCCTACCTCCACCACATCCCACCCTGTGCACTGGGAGACCTAAAAAATTTAGGGAAGGGAGATGAGCATATCAGTTCAAGCTAGGAGCAGAGGTAATTTTTACTCTGGAAACATCAAAAAAATAATCTGCAATAAAAAAAAACATTACTAGACATTGCTTGCATTTTGCATACCACAGTGCCTGTATCATCTGATTGGTCGGAAGCTTTTAATTTTTTTTCAATAACAGCAAATCTGAAAGTATGTTGGACAGTCCACATAAAATGTGACGCAGCATCTGGAATGGCAGACAAAGACGTCGATCGCAAATCTGTTTGACTAAGTCTGTTTACTCTTTTTGTCATCACTACAGTAGATTAAACACATGATGTATGAATATTTGAGCTATTTCTGGTTAATGGTGCAGATTGTGATAGATTGCTGGTTTCCTTGTGAACCCAATGGACTTTTCAGCGCATGTTTAATCGTTTATGAATTTAATTCGCATCATGATTACTAAACTACAATAACTAAAAAAAATTTGGTGGCAGCAGTGGCCTAACGGTTAGAGATGCGGCTTTGGGACCGAAAGGTCGCTGGTTCGATTCCCGGCTCTCCGGGTGCCACAATGTGTGGCAGTCCACTGCTCTGCGTGTGTGTGTGCTCACAGTTTACGTGTGTGTGTTCTCACTTTGAATGGGTTAAATGCAAGAGTCAAAGTTTCCCTTGTGGAATTAATACAGTTAAAAAACTGGACAGAGTGCTTTAGTGTCGTCACTAGACCTAAACGAAGATGGCTGCACTGAGTATTTAATCCGTTGTGGCGAACGCCAAAAGACTAAATGGACTCCTGGTCTATACTGGATTCTTGGTTAGATTACTTTTTGTGTCCTGCATCACATATTTGTTTGATTGTTGATAGGTGAGGTGATGTTTCTTTAACCTTTTTGGAAGGAGTCTTGAGTGTCACAGGAAAGAGTTTGGAAAGATGGACTTTCTGCTTTCTCTGTAATTATTTTTTTTAAGAAGATAAAAGAGAAGCTGGTAAGGGATTAATTGTTTACACAATAAGAGTATAAAATCTATGACGGTGACCTCTTTTAAAATGAACGTATGAATGGATGAATAAATAAATGTTACTGGGGTATAAGAGGAATAAAACACTTTGGAAAAACAATCAACCCCAGGGTTGTCAGATTAACTTCATTGTGTGCGTCTGTCTGCACCCCATCATCCCATCTTTGATTATTTTTGTGGAATCTATGCCTAGTTTTCTTCCTGCCTCTCTGAGCATATTCCCCCAGTGCTCTGGCTGTTTTTTTTAGTTTGTTAGCAGAATATAGCCCTCCCCGACCCCCCCCCCCACACACACACACATACATACTCCTTGTTTATTGTTCAGCAATTAATTTTTAAAGCATATTATTAAGTAACTCATTTGAATTATTCATTAACTTCACTGAAACTAATAGGTTATCCAGTGCTGACACTGAGGAATATACCTCAGGAACCATCAATGTCTCCTGAGGTTTTAATAGGTGAACTCTTTGATACATTGATATTGGCAAATCTTTCACCGCCCACAGTTACGTCTTTGTGTGTACCATGGTTCCCTGAGCTCATAAATACTTTAACTTTACAGCCTGCTCAAGTGTTTAAAAAAACAAAAAAATATATATACATAATATATATATATAAATAAATATATGTACGAAGTATCTGTCACCAGGGAGTTCTCTTTTTTCAATCACACACTGCAGGTCTTGATGGTCTTGTGGTTGTGTCACTAAAGAGGCCTTTGTACATTCATAATTTATCCTCATGTTGGGTGCGGAATATTTTTAGCCTAATTAATGGCTCCCACGAGAGGAAATCTGACCTGGAAACTGTACTAGTAAGTAAGTGAACCAAGCGGGCCCTGCCCAAAACGTGTCCCGTCCAAGGATCACTTTAAAGCAAGGGATGATTATCTCCAACACACCCATCATATACTTATCCACTGCATTATGGAGACACATAGCTTTTCAAAGTGTTTTTAATAAAATAGCTTATTATACAGATTTAAGCACTGCTTAAAAGCAGAACTTGTGGGTTGTTTCTTTTACGTTCATAATGAATTTATTATTTTGCTGATGTTTTAAACGTATAAGCCATTTTTTAAAGAAACATTAGTAGAAGCATTGCCAAAATACTTCATAAAATAAGTTTGTTTTTGCTTGGATGTTGTTTTTGTAAACAAAAATAATAATTCCTTTACGTTGACACACATCAAACTCCTGCCAAAGAGCAAGCAGCCAATCATAGTCACCGTCATTAACACTGCAATGCATAACAGCCAATCAGAATTGCGCTGGAGAAGCACACTGGCTGGACGAGCATATAAGCCTTCCAAAATCAAATCCATGGTTGCTTTGGAATGGTGCTCAGCATGCACGAACTTATAAAATATTACTCAAGTATACTTTAAGGAAGAGGGGCACGGTGGTGTAGTGGTTAGCGTGTCCTCCCTCACAGTAAGAGGGTCCTGCCTTCAAACCCCAGGCTTGGGCATTTCAGTGTGGAGTTCACCATGCCTGCATGGGTTCCCTCCGGGTACTCAGGTTTCCTCCCACAACCCAAAGACATGCACATTAGGCTAATTCTCTGTTCCAGGTTGCCCCTAGGTGTGTGTGTTGCCCTGCAACGGTCTGGCGAGTTTTGCAGGGAGTACCCTTCCCTCTCGCCCAGTTTTGGCCCCACGACTCTCATAATTAAGTGGTTCAGAAAATGAGTAAGAGTGAATGAGAATAGGTTATGGAAAGTGCAATTTATGGAAATATTAATGGGGGGGTCTAAGGGGGAGGAATACTTCACATTGATCAGAAACCTCTTTATACCTCTTTAATCTCTTTTATAGTTAAATGAGGTCACTGAAAATTATACAGTTGGGGGAAAAATTTTTTTTAATTAAATGCGAAATCAGTAGTTTTTTTTTAGATTATGTTTTTAAATTAATGTTCATTGACGCACTAGAATTGTTAGCAATAAAAAATAAGTATATAAATTGGCAGTTGAAATGTATTACTAAATGAACTAAAAGAAATCATATCTGCAATTATTTGCAGAAGCCCTGTTTATAAAAGACAAGCCTGGACTAAACAGCTTGACATGAGCTCTGATCAAGAAATGAAGCAGAGTGCTTAATATAAATGTTTTACTTAGAATAGGCCCAGTGTGTGCTATTACCTCTCATCATTATTATTGCTAGCATTATTTGTTTATTCATAAAAAGATGGCATTCAGTACATTTTGAAATGTACTCGCTTACGTTTCTCCACTTTTTCCATCTGTAAACCCATAGTGCTGTGAGGTTACGTGGCACAGCGTCTGTGATCATTGGCTTCAACAGATCAGAGGGAAAATTGGAGCTCTGCCCAAGTGTAAATGCTGCAGAAGTGACACTGCTCTTGAAAGAAACTACGCTGAAAATAAATCAAGATTGAGATTTTAGAACCTTTTTCTTCTTCTAACGTCATACAAGTCTGGTGATGAATTTTTAAATGATGATGTTTTTGCTCACATTTCCATCATCTCTGTTTGGGTGTGTTAGCATGCTCATCCTCTTTATGGCTCACGTTCCCTCATCGGCTGTTTTGACACGTTATGGAAGGTTTGGAGCTGGCATGGCTTTCACTGTTTACTCACACTCTGCTGAATGACAGTTCAAAGCCACTAAAGAGTTTGGATTTCAACAGCTGGAGCTTTCCAGGTTGTCCCACCCTTGTAGTGCTTTCTCTGCTCAATCAGGAATGCTAACACCAGTTTATATAAGTTAATAATCAGTCATCCGGGTCGCATCAAATGATCACATACTTTATGAATTGTTGTAGTTTTTTTCTTTCCATTGTTTTGAAATCACTTGGGATATTATCCGTACGAATATTTCACTGTATCGATAGGGAGATCTGTATTATACAGATAGATTTTAGTCCAAATCCTACATTTTTCTTTTGTCTTGAACTGTTGAATTAAAATTCTTTGGGTGTTTTCCGCACCCCGGCTGTGTCACTCTGTGAATCGCTGCCAATAAATGGATCAAACAGCAAAAAAATGCTTGTGTGTGTGTGAGATCCACGTTGTTTGGAAATAAGTCTGTTTACACAGCTACGTTATGACAAAACGCCGGTCCGCCAATATAAATGATTAAATATGAAGGTGAAGACTTGGTTTAAGGTGAAGGGTAGGGTTAGGGTAAGGTTATTGTTGGGCAAGTATTGGTAATGCTTTAGGGTAAGAGACAGTCTACAGGAAATGAATGTGTCTATGTATTCTCTCTCTCTCTCTCTCTCTCTCTCTCTCTCTCTTTCTCTCTCTCTGTCTGTGTGTGTGAGCATTTATTCCTGCATAGTGCTGTTAGAACCGAGCCACTCAGATCACAGAAAATTAAACTTTATGAGCATCTAATGATTCACTTTAGAGCCAAATGGTAGCATGATGTTCCCTTATTACAGCATAATGTTCTGTAAAGAGCACTTTATTTCTTCCTAGTTGGTCACAGTTGTAATATTTACAATATAACTATTTAGCTGAATATTTTTTTGAATTTTATATAAATAATCAGATTTATAAAGTTTAACAGAAGATTATTTGCAGGCAGATTAGATGAACTTGAAGATCCTGATGTTGAATGAAGTGTTTTCCATGACCAGCTGTATTTTTATTTTGATAACCTGAGATAGTCAGCTCAAATGCTTGCCATTACACGATTACCTAACAGACTCCAGGTCCAAGCCATCTTATCAAATCTCTAAAGCACAGCACTGCATGTTTCCTTGGTTTCAAAGTGAAAAGAAACCAGAAAAGAGAAAGAAATCTATTTAATTCCCAGCTTACTCTTATCAGTTTCTTATTCATTTTAAACGTATTATTCAGTTATTACTGTGAGACTGAGGAATGCAAGTCTGGACCTGATAGAATATCTTAAGAGATTAAGGGGTTAAGAAACATTACAGCTATGAAAAAGGGCTGAATTAGAGCTTCTTATGGATGCTAAGCCTCATCTTATAGCATTTGATTACCTTACATTATACAGGAATTAAAGTAATATTTCATTTTTTCTAATTTAAAATAAATTCTGTCTTTTTGTGGTGGCCCGGTGGTAGGGTGCTGATCCCAAGGTCGGCGGTTCAAGCCCCACCATCAACGGGATGTCACTGCTGTCCCCCCAGTGCAGCTAACTGGGTTATCAAAGGTTGGCCATGTCTCTCACTGTCTGTGGTGGGGGTAAAAGGACCATTGCTGATTTTCGTCAATAGCCGTCAGCGTGTTTCTGCCCTGCGGTGGCCTGGCGAGCTGTCCAGGGTGTACTCTGTCCTAGCCCAGAATCAGCTGAGATGGGCGCCAGTCTTCCCGCAACCCTAATTAGTATTAAGCGGTTCAGAAAATGGATGGATGGACATTAAAGCGCAGTACAAATTAAACTTTTCAAAGAAAGAAAATAAAGAAAACAGTTTATTATTTAAGCTTAAGACCACTTTTTAGAAAAAAAAACATAATGGACCCTGCTGGGGTTTGCATACAAATAAAGAAGCAAGTGTAACGTCAAAATCTGCGGGAGACTGGTGCTGCCCCCCAGACCATCATAGGGCAACACACCTAGGGTCAATTTGGAACAGCCAGTTTGCTTAATGTCCATGCTTTTGGACTGTGGGAGGACTTGGAGGAAACCCACATGAGCATGGTCCACCAGAAATGCCAGAGCCTGGTCATCGCACGCTGGACCCTTTTGCTGTAAGGCAGACGTGCTAACCGCTACAACACCGTGCCTTCCACCTACAGCTCATTACTCTGTAAAGCTGCACCTGAGACCACTATATTTGTAAAGCAAAGCATCATCACATAAAATATTTGTTTTTGTTTCATTTATTACTGCCTTTAACAGAGTACTCTAGATATACTGCATATATACCCAAGTTATATCTCCTTGCATGCTCAAGTTTGATTTATTTTCCTGTAATTAGTATCAGTAGGTAGAAAAACCTCAATCCGGATATGGATTGAAGGAAAGACCTCTCAAGAAGCTTACTTTGAAGATTAGCCCCGTTAAACCTGTTTAGGACAAAGCTACTGGATTAACAAGCCACCCTGAACCACTGAGATGTTAAGATCCATGTGTGGTTTAATGGGATTTAGGAATAAATCTTCCATGTCTTTGTTTCTTCAGTCCTGCTTTCCCCCCATGGCCTTCTTTATTGACTGATTATGTATGGAAAATCCAAGCCCTGAACTAGACACCGAAAATAAGTTTTGGTAAACCATGGTTTAAACTTTGTTGCTGATTTGTTGTTAGTATTCATGAATGCATAAGTAATCAGTTAGTGAGTTTTTCACACTGTCGGGTGGTTTTTTTATGCCGATTATGTTGTTGTGAGGGTCAATGTACACCGTGTCTTGGTGTGAAACATCACCAAAACAAACTTAAACAGCTTTTTAGGTTTTGTTTGGTTAACAGCATATACTACTAAGTTTTTTTCCACTATGATGTCTATATATGGAGTAGTTAGCACGTCCACCTCACAGCAAGTAGGTCCTGGGTTTGAGTCCTGGGCTCAGGTGTTCCTATATGAACTTGCGTGGGTTTCCTCCGGGTACTCCGTTTTCCCTCCAAAGTCCAACTTGTATCTAACAACACACCACTACAGGCCACAACTCGCCCAACATCCTTATATCCAATCAAGGACTATATAAGAAATTGAACTGCGAGCTGCTGTCTTTCAAAATTACAAGACAGTGGTGGATCATGTTGGGCCACGTCCTCCGCATGGACCCAGGATTCCCAGCCCAGAAAGCTCTCCAATTCACACTGGCTAGCTGCTACAAATATCAGTCGTGTCCTGAAAGACACTGCGCAAATCTACTGAACCAAATCAAAGCTTACTTGAAAAAGCCTGGCCTTGGTCCTCTTTGTACAGTAAACTATGGTATTTTACAAAGGGCAAAGCAAATTTGTGTACAATATAAAGGGCTGATGGAGGGCACAGGATGTCTGACGATTGGGGGGGCAGAAACAGGAGAGAGAGAGAGAGAGAGAGAGAGAGAGAGAGAGAGAGAGAGAGAGAGAGAGAGAGATTTTGGCTGAACCTGTTATTTTCAGTCTATAATGTATCGTGGTTTAGCATACTGTACTTTGGCCCCTAAATTTTAAGAAACCAGGAATTTTTTTTTCCAAACTACTTTATCTTTTATGAGGATCATGGGGAGGCTGGAGCCCATTTCAACTGACTCTGGGTGTAGGCAGGGTACACCCTAAACAGCTCACCAGACCACTGCAGGGTCAAACCTTGAATGTATTTCACCAAAGCAACAATTAAATATTTTTATTTACATATTGTCCTACATTGGCTATCTTCCTGCAAAAATCATATTGGGTGATGAGATAGTTAAACATACCCAATGATTAAAAACAAGTATTCTGCATAGTCTAAAATTTAGGTTAGTTAAGTTAGGGTGCTGGGCTCATGATCAGGAGGTCATGGGTTTGAATCCCAGTTAGACCCCCACTGTGCTGAGACCCCTGGGCAAGGTATTAACCACCAGTGTGCCTCTGTCCACCCAGCAGTATAAATGGGTAAAGTTAAAAAATACTGGGAAGGTAACCTGCGATGGACCAGCGTCCCATCCAGGGGGAGTTAAACTCCTAGTCGCTTCACGCTACAGAAACCGGGAATAAGCACCGCCCTGATGAACCACTAGGCTCCTGTGTAAAAAAACAAAACAAAAAGCATGTGTGCTTTCCTCTCACTTTGTTCAAGTTCTCAGTGAATTATACGGCAAAGTAAAACATCAATTCAGTTTCTAATCTGTACTCAGTTGTAATACTGGCCTTAAATTTCTTCTAAGATGTACACCAGAGAAACACGTTTATTTTTTTTAGATTTATAAATCAAATTTGACAAACTCTAAAATAAAAATCAGCCAGTATTTGATTATGGGTGGCATGGTGGCGTAGTGGTTAACACGTCTGCCTCACAGCAAGAAGGTCCTGGGTTCGAGTTTCGGACTCGGTGTACAGTTTGAATGTTTACTATGTGCTTGCATGAGTTTCCTCCGGGTACTCCAGTTTCCTCCCACAATACAGAGACATGCACATCAGGCAAATCGGCTGTTCCAAATTGCCCTTAGGTATGACTATGAAAGGATTTTGTACGTGTGGGTTGGCCCTGCAGTGGTCTGGCGAACTGTTCAGCATGTATCCTGCCTTCTCCCAGTGTTGGCTGAGATAGGCTCCAGCCTTCCTGTGACCGTAATAGTGAGCAATAAGCGGTTCGGTGAGTGAGTGAGTGAGAATCTGATCACGTGGCGAGCAACATATTCACATATATTCAGTAACTAACATGAAAAAGTTTTTAAATCTGTGTTTTCCAACTTGTTACTAACACACATGTCAGCAGATCAATTCAGGAACTGTAGTCTTAGTGCCTACTTGAGGAACTCATGGGCTCATGTTGGCTGTGAGGGGGTTATACTGAATTTGAGTAAAGTATTTTTGCAGTAAGTGATTAGGCTTCTGTGTGTGAGGCCTCTTGCACTTCAAGACAAACTTCAGATGAGCTCTGTGACCTCAAACTGCTGTTGGTTTAGGACCGGCCTTTGTGCAGTTGTCACTGCCAGTGGCTTACAATTAGGCACAAGCCACTGTTTGTTCTGTCTCTTCACTGGAGGAGAAAAGAAAAGGGAAAGCAAGAGGCTTGTGGTGTTCTGTCTGGCAGCTTGACCCTGGATGTGTGGCAGCGGGTGAAAGAAGAGGGGCTCTGCTTAAAACACTTCAGGATACGCCTGATTTTTTTTCCTCTGTTTTTTTTTCTTCCCCATATTGCTTTTTATTACATTAATTTCTACAGCTTGTGCATTTCAGATACTGTTTCCTCTTTATTTCTCCTTTCTTATCCCAGTTCTCGCTCTGTTCTCTTCCATTAGCCCTTTAGCAAGGCAGAGCTGCTTTATCCAAACCACTCTTCGCGTGGAAATCCTGAAATAAAAGGCATAATATGCCCCAAAGCTTTGATTTTGGAAGCCAAGCAAGCCACAGAGCACCAAACAGAGGGAACCAGCCTGAAGTACTGTGTGTTTGGATGGGGAGAGTGAGCTCTTTTAAAATTCCGATCATCTTGACTGACAGCGCGACAGTGCTAAAAAGTTTTAGTGAGGATTATTTACAGTGTAGAGACTTCATTTTAAGTGGTTGGCTAAAAGTGTAGTCCAGTTGCAGACTTCCTCTCCTCTTACGTTCCCTGCAGTTCTTTTCTCACCACTGACGAGCTGCAGCCATAAATTCCGTCACTCTTGACAGTTTACTTTTCGAAATTACGCTGACGAGACGCAGCCGCGCTCATGTGGCCAGGTTGCGTGTTCACCCCTGGCGACAAGTACCTCCATCTTCCATGTCAGGGAATGGAAATCGAATTTGGCAGGATACGGGATTTCTTTTGTGCTCCAACGGAACCTTTCGAAGGTGGATCGTAATTTCGGTGTGTCAAGGGGGAATCGAGTTTACCTGAAACAGGACCTTAAGAGTTATTTTAGTTTGGATGGTTTCCAGATTTGGCAAGGCTAGGGGAGTGTGGACAAATCCCAAGGTTACCCTCATTTATTGGTGTCGAGAATCAGTTTCAGCAAGGCAGGAAATGAGAGTGTTTGTGGCCGAAATCTCGGTTTCACAGGAGTGGAAAAAGCAGGAGATGCGACAGGACATGCGAAAGGAAACGAGGCTGAGCGATTGTGATGAATTAGTGTCCTCGCTGGTTTGGACTCGGCATGCTTCACAAAGAAGAGCCATTTACTCACAAGATAACCTAGAGGAAAGCAAGAGAGTGGTTAGATAAACATACAGAGGAACGGTGAGGGAAGAAAGAGCGAGAGAGAGAGAGAGAGAGAGAGAGAGAGAGAGAGAGAGCGAGTTGCCAACTTTGAGTTTGTTGTTACACAAAACAGGCCACGTTTCTGTGTTCGGTTTAATGAAATTTACAAGGAGAATTAATTCAATCAGTTTGAAACTATTTGCTTGTAGATTTCAGTTTGCATTTGTTTCAGTGTGAGAACCTCAGCCTTTCATCACTGCTACAGTACCATGCAAAAGTCTTCGGCACGTGCAATGAAATGCTGTCGTGCAATGAAATGCTGTCGTGCAATGATGACTTATATTTACATATGTTTGTTAATAAAAAAATCATACACAATAATACAGCAATAAATGAACCAAAGTCAATACCCTTGTTTTAAAATATAATGGTCTGCGGTACAGTTTGTGGAGTTTTACAAGGTAAAGGAGCAAAGTTTAACTGAGCGTCTTGCAGAACCAGCCAGATTTTGACCGTCACACTTGCTTCTTTATTTGCATGCAAAACAATGCAGGATTATGTTTGTCTTTGGTCTCTTATGTAGCATGCTGGCTTTTTTTGATTGATATACAAACATTTTTGTATTTTGTGCTGGAAAACGAATGTTTGGAAATCTGAAATGTTTCTGTACTGACTCACAAATGTAAAAATCATCAAATGAAAATCTTTAGCAACGTTTCTAGTAAACAAAAGGGTGCCTGAGACTCTCTCCACACATCTTCAGCCTGAGATATTTGATACAGACTGTATATAACTGTTATATAGTAGCTACATGTTTTATTTTTGTCAACGACATGCATATTTACCTCTAGCTCTGATGGTGTTTAGACAAAAGGAAAAAGGTCTTCCAAGGATTTTTTTTATGCTACTTTTATTTCCCAAGGATGAAAATGAGTCCTTTTATACCAGAGAATTTTGAATCACTTCAAGCAAGTGTAATCAGTCTCAATGTAGAATCCCCCAAATTTTGTTATGACAAGCCCTCTAAAATAAGAAGGGGGGGGGGGTGTTGGTGTGTTTTCATGTTATTGTTACTACTGTATAACCTCTGTTTAACACATCTGTAGACAATTTCTACAGGAAAGGGAAATAAACAGAACAAATATTTACTCCATATTCACTTCAAATAAAGTCAAAAGACAGTTGCTGAGTTATACCCAAGAATTATTATAATAAATAATAATAATTTCAACAAACACATTCACGGTTACATACGAAGAGACGTATGAAGAGAAGAGCAGAGGTGCCAACATCTCCGACTTAACCTTTTTTTTTGTCACGATCGACCTGAAACCTACGTGACTCTGTGTTTCCCCTCTAAGAAGTCAGTCCAAATAAATCTCAAACAAAATAAACACCAAGTAGAATTTAAATGCGAAAATACTGTGGTCTCTTTGGTCAGTAAAAAATTAGATGAGCCACATATCATTAAGTAGTGCTCACACCAGATGTTTGCCTTGCTGTTTTTTTGTTTTTTTTTACAACTGCATGGTGCACATCTGGATGAAGCTCGGGTTTTCGTGGTAAAGTTCTGTTTTTCCTCATGCCTGCTACAGTGTTCTAGTTAGCGTCGTTAGAATTACTGTTGGTGCTTATAGGTCGCATTGTTTGGCTAAACCCAACAGATCGCTTTTACCTTTATTGCTGTTACTTGTATTATGGAAGGCGATTCTGATTTTCCTCAAATCATCAGATTTTGTTTATTATTTTTCATTTAGCTAGTTAGCAAATAAGTTAGAATAGACTACTTAAATATTATCTTGTAGCACTAAAATGTTACACATGTTTAAAAGGTAAAGCCATTCTTTTTCAGTATCTGTCATCTTGTTTCATCGATCACGTTGTCATCGAATGTTGTCATCGTCGTCGTCCTTCATCACACTAATTTCCATTCAACACCTTCTCAACCAGTCCACTTATATCAACCAAACTTTAACATAATCTTATTTACACCATACTACTGTGCATATACTTTTTTTCTATAAATTTTATATTTATATATGGGGGGTTTCCCAGTTAGCATGTCCCAGCTAGTGTAAATAACCAATTCAACAATGCAAATCTTCCCTGGAGGAAGCTTTCCCGTTAAAAAATAAAAAAAATAAAAGAAGAACAGCGGTGAGGTTTTGATTTATATTCCCCTAGTTTGTAATATTCATCTGGAAACCCCATAATGCATTTGTTGACCCCAACCTGATTTTGCTCTAGGTGATATTTTAGCTGGAAATGTTCCCTCAAGTGCCAGCTGCTCTGCGAAGCCACTTAATCTGGGGTTGACCCATTGTGAAGTTAATCCTTATTTAATGGAACTATGGTGGCTATTTATTGTACTATGTTAAGGAGATTAACATCTGTTTATGTGCATGCTGCTGGGTTGTATAATTGTATTTGTAATACTCTGACAGAATTGTTGGCCTGCAGTAAAATCCAGTTTGCACAATGCACAGCCTGTAGAGAACACTGTTATTATTTCTGACGTGTGTGGCTGGACTGCTGATTTCAAATGGGATGCAAATGTGTGATTCATTGCTGTTTTATCGCATGTCTAAACACCGAGCCTATCAAGACAAGGCCCTTGTTATTGTTTGCTCTCAGCTGGCCCATGGACTATAACAGGTCTGAAAATCTGTTTTTTTATTTCCAATATTTTTGAAGTTAATCTGTATTTATAGTCTCAATTAAATTGAATAATGTTTTTTTGGTTGTTGTTGATGTTGTTGATGTTTTAATAAAGGGATTGTATTGAGTCATGGAATAGCACTTTTAATATCACATTCAAATTTATTTGTCACATACAACGTCATACACAGTACAATATGTAGTGAAATGCTTGTTATGACTGTACTAAATTTGAAGAAGAATAAAAACTGTCAATATTGAAGATGATGGGGGAAAAAAACAATTACAATAACTATTTAAGGGACACCAATAGTTAAAAGTCAAATATGAATATAAAACGTGAATGTATATAAATGCATAATTTTACATAAGATGGCTGTGTGTATTTAATAAGTTCATTATGAATCTGCAGATATTACAGCTCTTTTTCATGTCAGCAGAAAGTATTACATTTTAAGGCATTCATTATATTTTTTAATAGTGTATATTTTTGTCAATGTAACTCTTAATTCCTCGTCTCCTATTCTATTCACTCTTTTCCATTTTTTTACGATGCAGGAAATTAGTAAGAAAAATGACCATCTAAAATATGGAAACTTAAAAAAACGTTTCTAGAAGAAGGTATGGAAAGTACAAGAGCAATGTATTTAACTTCAGGATATTTATAATGCAGTGCTGTTTCTCAAACCATGTGGCGTTTGAGGTACTGAGATATTTTATTGAATTGATTAAATATGTTCTCAACAGCTTCATGAATGTAAATACAGAGGGTTTACCTCAAGATGAAACCATTGGTAATAATCAAGAACAGAAAACCAGATTAGACTTTGCTAGAAAATCTGCCCAGTTCTGTAACAAGACTCTTTGGACAGATGGAACCAAGACGAACAATATAACAGAATGATGGGAAGGGAGGAGTTTGGAGAAGGAAAGGAAGGGCTCTTAATCCAAATCACACCATATCATCTGTCAGTCAGGGTGGACATGGCTCCAGTAGAACTGGATCACTTGATGTTTACTGATGTGACTGCTGATGGAAAAAGAAGGAAGAATTCAGAAGTATATAGTGATATACTTCCTTCTCAGATTCAGACAAATGCTACAAAACTGATAAGAAGGCACTTCAGACTAAAAATGGATAATGAGCCGAAACATACACTAAAAGCAACCAGAGAGCTACTTAGGACACAGCAATGGAATTCTCTTAAATGGTTTTAAAAATGTTAGGAAATAAGGTGAATTGAAGGGTGTAGGTTTAAAAATCACCCAAAGATCACCATCTCTGTTAATTTTTACAAAGTCTGTAGTCTTTAATTAAGGTATTATGAATGGGTAGGGCAAGGACAACCTATTTTGCAGCTTAGTTACTTACATAGTGGTGTAGTTTTTGAGGGAGAATTTGAGGGAACTTTGGACTGGGTTAAATTATAGCTTTAAAGTATTTGTTTAAATTTTATTTAAAGTAATACTGTATTTCACCTTGAAAGAGCAACAAATGTAGTGATTAATGCTCCTGATAAAAATCTAAGTGATATTCATTTCACTAACTCTCAAACTGACTCAAGCTAGACTCAACAACATTGTTGGGTTTTGAGTTGTGTCTAGCTTTACCTACTGAGTCAGATAATGTTTATTCATTTATAATTTTTTTTATTACAAATTGCCTTATTTTGGTATTTAATTTTAAATTGCCCAGTTTGATATTGATGGTATGGTGATGCAGTATTGTGCTTCACAAAAGTCCCCGGATTTGTTTTTAATTGGTGGATTTGTTTTTTAGTTGCCCAAAAGCATGGCGGTGGCCTGGCTAAGATAAACCCTAGGATAGCCTCGCATTCAGGGTGTATTTCAGTGTCGTGCCCAGCATTCTCAGGGTGTGCTCCAGATCCCCCTCATCCGTGACTAGTATAAAGAACTTATTTGAGGTAGATGAATCACTACACTTGCAACATATTACCTAGCATTGCATTTTGACCATACAATCATTACAATATAGATAATGTTTTTCCTTCCCTGATCTCATATAATCGATTCTTTTGTAAATATTGTGACATGAATACAATCTCAACAGCTCAATTCTACATCTATCAATGCTTATTATGTGTGTAGAGAATTTTCTTTCCTCCAAAATAGAAAACCACTGTGTAATCTGCTTGTCTTTTTGGTTTCCTCACAGTGGATATAGGGTGCTTTGGCGTACAACGTTTCAAGTCTTCAAGGTGGTCTTGGACAGATCTCAGGATTGCCTTGGTGCTTAGTTACATGAAAGAAATTAGCCGGGGTTTCATGGAGTGCAGAGATATGTGCAATAACAGAAAAACCATGGGTTACTGGAGTCCAAGTTGGTCTGAGACTAACAGTCAACATGATTTAGAAAAGCCACAGTCCTTGCTTACATTGATTTGAAAATCCACAAGGGAGGTATCTGTAAAAAGAGCAAGAGGGCACAGTGTACACCAGACGGTACATGACTTCAAATTTTCTTGTTGAAGATTCATACTTTTCTTTGTGAAAAATCTGACAGATGACAAAAAAAAATCTATTTATTTTATATTTCCTTGCCATCATCAGTGTTTCTCCAGCAACTGACATAAAGTGAACGGAAAGTCCTCCTGGCTGTGAGTGTCACCAGGAACTTAAATTAAACACTGCAGCCTTTCAAACTTCCCTTTAATTGATTATACACTTTTCCTTCCATCAGCTCATCCAAGGAAGAGTCATGAGCATGAAGTGAAGGATGCTGAGTTGCACAAGACTTAAGCACAGTTAACTGACATCTCATTTTGTTAGTGGAGGAAATCGTGAATGGAAGAATTTTTTTTCATAGAAAAAAACATAATCTATTATGCTAAATTATGGGAGATTGCAGGTTTGAAGCTGCAGCAGTTTCGACTTTGTGGGTGATGTTGTTTCTTGATGTAGGTCTGCTCCCATTTTGAAAAACTGTCTAGAAATAATGGGTGTTGGGAGTGGGGGGAAAGAGAAAGATAACAAGGCTGAATAGTTTGGCAAGAGGAGTTTGTGGAGATGTATTTCTCAGAAGATAGAGTCATTTTCACCTCTCCTTGAAGAAGTGATGCCAAAAACAATTCATAGGAAGTATGTTTCACATATTTTGTTTTAACTGTGTGCACTCATTCATTGGTGAGGCCTGAATAGTTTGAGTCCTTTAAATTTTCAAATAGTTTGTGTAGATTGAAGCTTTTATGTGATGAACAAGAGGAATGACTTTAATTTGGATGTATTTCTTTCCTTATATGTGGCTGTTTCACAATCACGGTCTACTTTTTGGGTTCACAGTAGCTCAAAAATAAAGCCCCTTGTTTTTGTGGTTTCTTGTTGCCAGTCAACACCTTATTAGAGTATAATATTTTGTGTGAGGTGTCAGAGCTACTGGTCCAATGGTGTCTAATTTACACTGGGTGAAAGTAGAACAGCCACAGGGTCTCTAGAATAAGTACATCTACTTGCAGTGTATCAGAATTGTAAAGAATACAGCATTAACAATAAAAGCTCACTAAACACATTATCTGAGCAGGTTTTAAATGCAACATTATTTGTATATATTATTAACTGCAGTAACAACAGCACTAGCGGGTTTCCGGAGAAGACACCTTTTGACATTCTGATTCTGAACTGAACAGAACGTATTTCACATCCAATCCCAATTATATTTTTTCAGCAAGCTCTACAGTACTATGCTGCTTTAGAAAAAGCAATTAATTAAGCAGTGGGCTGCCACATTGCGGTGCCCAGAGAGCGGTTAGGGGTTAGGTGCCTTGCTCAAGGGTACTTCAGCCCAGAAGGTGAAAGAAGGGGACACACTGCTCACTCTCCTTAATGCCACACATTTTTCTATGCACTTCTTTAACCATTAGGCCATGGCTGCCCCAACAGAATGTTTTGTGAAGCCTCAGTCTTATATTACCAGAATTACTTCACAATAGAAGACAATAGACAATTTTTTGCCTTTGGAGTGTCAACATGCAGTATCCTGTATGTGTTTCGGCTTCTAGTGGGTCATAAAGCTACCTTGAGAGTATGGTAAGTGTGGTATTCGTTCCCAGAAATTTTGGTTGACATGTGTCAAGCACCAGGTCAATAAATATTTTAATCATTATTTATTATTTTTTTAACAGTCTACTGAGTGTTCATTTGCAAATTATCTCCACTGATATTTGCCACAGACCTTCTCCAAAAGTCAGCAGAAGGGCAATGGAAGGCCCTACCTTAACGATGGAGAGTTTCTTTGCCCCTGTCAACTCCGGTCTGCTTAATGAAATCTAGATCTAGTCAGTCATTTTTCTTTGTCACATGCCAATTGTTAAAAATGTTACTATGAGTAAAATTGAAATGAACTCAAGCTGATCGTTTACTTTATGCTACCATTGACTCTTTGTACCACGGTTATAAGAGGCTTTAATTCAGGAATGAAGTGTTTTATTTTTATTTTATTTAGTGTAGATGTACTGAAGTAACTCTAACATTATTAGGAGGTTAAAGTAAGGCAGCAAGGTTGTGGTCTCTCTCACTGTAATTAGGTGGTGACATTTGCTCTTAGACTGTGCATTATAGCTGTTTGTTCATGCAATAAGTAATATTGGATGCCTTTCTCTTCTCTTAAATTGTCCCTACTTTGTTTTCTCAGTGAAGTTGATACTTACTCCAGGATTTTTTTCTATCAATGCAGAAATCGTGGATGAGAGTGTAGGTGCATTTTGTTATTAAGCACCTGTATTTCCAAAGGGGAAATGGTTAATTTATAGCACAAGGACACGGCTTGGGGACCTGGTGGCAGATTTTATACATTTCACAGCCCTTGGTGTAAAGCTGACTATAAACTGTGCTATAAAACACATTTGCCTTGAAAAGCCACAAGGCACTGTGCGATTTTGGAGCTGTTTATGGCTGAGGAGATGAGAACAACATGGAATATTCATTATCTAATATGAAATGGTCTCGATCAGCAGTGCTTTCAAAGATCTGAATAAACACGATGAACATCTTACATGACAACGGTTACCTTTTAATGATTAAAGCAGTAAGGGTTTGTTTATGGCTATAACAATACAAATAATTTTATAGCGGTTGTGTTTTATTTCTCACTGACACTTCACGTTACCACTTTTGACTAGCACTATGGAGTTTAAACAGATGAGACCTAATATTAATTAGAAGCGGAGAATAAAAATACTTCACTGTCCACTCCTCTTTTGTTGTTGATATTTTTTTTTTATTAAGTAAGCCATGTCGTCACATCACTACTCAGACCCGGGCGGAAACATGGAAGAGAAAAAGGATGTCTGTAAACTCTTTCAGAGAAGGTTTTTGAAAACTTCCCTGAAGGTTATAAAAATACATGTGATTGGATGCAGCAAGGCACAGTAGAAGACACATTGGTTTGTGATTAGAAAACTAGTGTTGCTAAATGATAGCCTTATTAAACACTGTTCCGTTGTGCTAAAGTAGGTTTTAGTGTGCTCAGTTTGACCCATAGAAATATTTTGCTCTGTCCTCTAGTTGACAAACTATTGTCACCTTGTTTAGCTGCATCCTGATTCTTCCCAGCAGCCTTTGTACCAATCCCAGTCACATGACTTTGGACGTTCATATCGCATGATTCCACCTGATTAACATCATGTAAAAAAGAGGCCTATACCAATTTAGCCAAGTTTGTACTCCCATACTTGGTAGAATAAACTTTTCAAGTAAGACTTGGGAGTACAGACTCTTAAGTTAGCCTGCATAATCTCTGGCACTATGTTTGTGTGTATGTTTTTTGAGCATTTTGAGTTTTTGGATCATCTCTACTGTGTTGTTTGTCTGATCATTTGACTTTTGCCTGTTTACTTGACTTCACTGACATTTTTTCATCACGCCATTTATTTTTAAATTTTTAGCCAATACTATCTTCTTAATTTATACTGTATACTTCTGGTCCAGTACTTTGTGTGCTGTCTTTGGACAAAAAGGAATCAAAATGACTGGTGTTTTGAGACCTCTGATTTTAAAACAGAAATTTTATTATTTTTTTACTTGCAACAAAATAAACTTTTAGAAAGATGTTACACTTAAACCAACTTATGTTATGTTCTAATAGCAGAAGTACCCAAGCAGTGAAGCAATCTAAGACTTGCCAGCTTACATGAATGGGGAAAAAAACATTCAGGTGGTGAGCTAGGGGTATTGTCTTCACTTGACCTGGGGAGTATAAGTCTTTCCCACCAAACCTAGTATGTCCTGGGGTCAGGGTTGAAAAGCGGCACCCTGTGTGTCCTTTTCGTAGCCATGAGAATAACTCCGGGCCTAAGGAGAGCGTTTGATTGGCATGACAGCAGGCCGGGAGAACGAGCTCGAGGGGGCTGCCTTCAAATAAAGAAGGATGGCGGCTGTGACCGATCTACAGACAGATGGGTGGAAGGAGCAGAGGTTTTGATGAAGGATGGTTTGTCAAAGGGCCAAATCCCCATTCATAGTGGAGGTGGAGCCTTGAGACCAAAGACCTCAGGAATCTGTGGGGTGTCCGAAACTATAGGAGAAAGAGGAAGTTGGAGCAGAAAGTTGTGCAAGGTTGAGTGGAGGTGAGCGCTGGGAAGCCACGCACACACATAGGCACTGTGGTATCATTGACTTTGAAAGATAAAGATCGGTCTTTTTCCTGTCATGAAATGCTGTCTTAATTTGCCTTTTTCCTGATTTACCGTATTGCGCAAGTAGACTGTATGCCTTCTACACCGAGGGAGCTCCATCTGCGTTTCTGATTTAACCAGGACTTTCGTGTTGCTTTTAGCAGATGGCTGAAATCCTTCCTTTGCGTTCCCCTTTTCCCACCTGTGAATTTAATTAAGAGCCCTTTGGAGACTGACAGTTATTAACCCCTGCACATACCATCAGAGAGCAGGTTGGGAATTAATTGGCATGGCTTAAAGTGTTTATACATGTGCTCACTGGAGGTTGAGACAGCTTTCCATTCTTGTTGTGCCATTAAGGATCTGGTACATGTTAAAAGCCCGTAAGTAATAATATAATCCTTTATGGAGATGTTTCAGAGTTTTTCTGTCAGTCATCCAGCTTGTGCTGAGGATTAGAATAACATTATTCTTATCCCGAACTGCTTTTGGACCAAAGTATTACAAAGGAAGCCTTCTGCTATGGATCATTTTCTTTTTCTTTTTTTTTCTTTTTTTCCCCTTTTTTATCTGATAGCGTCATACACTATACAAAAGCTCTGTTATTGTAATGCTCTCTCTGACGCTTTTTATATAGTTTACATTACTTGCACGTTTTGTTTAATTGTATGCTGGATGTAATAATTAGATCGTTACACTTTAGGCTAATTGTTCAGTAAAAGGTTGAATTTGTTAAGTCATAAATTAGTTTACACTTCAATACAGATGCATTCTGACCGTGAGTGTAGATCTTTGTTGGACATACATACATCTCATAATCCCCAGTGTTAAATTAAGCAGTACAGTATTTATACAAGTCTAGCTGGACACAAATGGGCACTCCAAGAGTCTATTCATCATTATAAATCTTAAATCAGCACTGTGCATGCTTTAAACACACTCCAGAATGCTGCATGGTCTGTTATGAAGAACATGTGGTGCAGGACTTCATATCAGAAAAATTCACCATTTCTACTTTCAGAGTCGTTTCAGGGTTTTTTTATTTTTTTTTTCTTTGAATCTTCCCCAGAGGCTGTTTTCTACTCTGTGTATTTTGTCATAATGAATCAATCCTGAAGCAGTCCACGTGTCTTTGCTTGGACCAATAACAAACCCACGATTTAGCTCGATTAAGGGTGTCATGGATAACAAAGACTGCTTATGGCTGAGACACACAGCCTTGAAATAAAAACAACAGTGTCTCAATTGTCTGTTTCTGGTGATAAAAACAAGCCAGGACTGAAGTTTCTGTTGGAGTATGAGTTGTATGGTTATATTGTAGGTCTGCTCTGATGAGGGTCACAAAGTTGGAGTTCTTATCTCACCAGAATGACTTTATTTTTGAGGACTTGATAAGGTAAGTTGATTGCCATGTGCAGTAATACTGCACAGGCTACGATGAAAAGATCAAACATGCTGAACAGATACAAAGTCAGAGAAATGAAATACGTCGTACTTTTGATCGGACTGAAGATATCAACTATTTAAGGAATTCCTATACACAGACCTTCATCTCCCTAAACTTTAAAATTATTTAAAAACCTGACAAACAGGAGCTATGTTAGTATCTCATATGTATCTTTTCTTAGTATTGCTAACGTATATAAACCTTACACGGTGACTAATCCAAGAAACCACATACTGTCTCATAATACATTGTTTGTGTGCTTGTAATGTGACATTATAATACAATACCCATCAATCACTCCATCCTAGTGGATCTGGAGAGGATCCTGGAACACTGGGTGCAAATACCCCTCGGATAAGATGTGAATTCTTTGCTGTCTACAAATTGTGTTCTGTGAAATGCTTTCAATTTTGACACAGGGATCGCTATCTGTCGTCTTGTGTCATTGTCATCCGCGTTATCATTGTCCGTTGCCGTTGAGCATACTTACACTTACCTGTAATCCCCAACTGCCCCTGAATCAGTCAATTTATTTCAACCAAACTTTCACTTTTTGTATTTATTTATTTATATATTTATCCTATTTTATTTTTATTAAGTTGCTTTTTGGGGATTTTCCTCAGATAGGCATAGGTTGCCATTGTTTATCCCTAACTCCCCCTACATCTGTGAATTGATTTTTTTTATGAAACTTTCACAGAATTTTCATAACGTACCCTATGTGCACCTCCTATTTTTTCCATGCTAGTAAAAATAAGTAGTGGAGGTGACACAAATCTTACATGATGCACTCATACCCAAGTTATTCAAATAAAATGCTTGGTGGCACTGTGGCGCATCAGATAGGTACAGTAGATTTGTCATCTCAGAGCACCAAGGTTCCCAATTCAAAAAACTTATGTTACTGTTTATGTTGTTTTCTGTATGTTCTTCCAGGGTCCATATGCCTTTTCTCTAGTTTCTCTGGTTTCTAAATAAAATTGTCTAACTTTAAATTAAACAGATGTAAATGGCCCGTTAGTGACTGGCAGCTGGTACTGGGCATATTACCACCCTTACATAAGTGGTTTTGCAATAGGCTCTGAATTCACCACAGTCATGAACAATATAAAGGAGTTACTGAGGATGAATAATAGGAAAGGTGCTGTATTCCTGTTTATGTTGCCCTACTCCATTTTTTGGCAAATATCCAAAGGCATTATGAGTAATACAGTCTACATGATTTTTTTCCTCCGAACCCTAGGGTTTATCCTTCTCAATGTATTTTGAGAGTATTTATAGGTTGTGTTCTAAATCTTTTACAGCATGATGTGGACTTAAAACGAAATTGACATTAAATGGACAACTTGTGTAAGAACCAGTGTTTTGTCTGTCCTCAGAGTGTAGTAGGCAGGTCTTAAATGCTGATTTGCTTTTGCTTTTCTAACTTATTCTGATTTACACCAGCCTACAGAGAAATTTTCGCTCAGTGCCGTGGGTGGTGATTAAGTGTTTCAGCACAGCAGGTGTGTTGTACACTTAGTGGGCAGCTTACACTGCCTAAGTAAGGGTTAAGTCCATGCGTGTTGACTTGAACTCGGAATCCAATCGCAGGGTAACACTTCTAACTCCAACTGACACAACAATGTTGGTTTTTACTTTAAAATAACAGAAAGTTCTGGATTTCTAATAGCATTACACATGGATTAAGATTAATAGGAATTAAAAAAACAACTTGGCAGGAAGTTGGTCGGCTTCTTATGCTGAATAAATGACTTTAACGTGATTTTATATACAAGTAACTGAGCTATAAATATCTTCTGTTTATGCTCGAAAGGGGGCTGAAGGATTAAGGTGGCTGATGAAAGCAGCCACTTTATGTCGCACATGAACTGGTACAGAAAATCACGGAAAACCTTTGACAGTGCAAGCTTCATTAGTAGATTTTTTATGCACAAACATACAGCAGATAATAACCTTTTCTTTCTCAAGTTTTTTTTGATTTACAGTGTTGTGTAGTATTTTATAATTAAAATAAATTAAAATTAAAATGTTCATTTTGTACTCCGACACACACAATTTTGTGAAGTCTTAGTCAGAGTTATTTTCCCCCTGCCACATGCATTGAAGTTGATGCAGTATATTACAGCATATTATTCCTTCTTTACTATTTGATTAAAGCTGGACCACTGCAATGCTCCTGTCTAGTGTAACCCGTGCATCTTTTGCTGTCACCATTCACCATCCCCTTCATTAACTCACCACTGACAAGCATAGCTGGGATCTGCTGCTATATTACAGCCCTCAGCCAAAGCTTTCACTCTGGAAGATCGAAGCTGAACCCTGAGCCCCTGCTGTAAATTCTGTTCTGTGCTTTGAGAACACACAACTGTGAAGGTTCGGCACATTTAGCCTGGCAGTCAATGTTTCACAAAGGAACTTGTGTTGAAATGTAGAGAGATGCTTTTTGAGAAGTCTCATTACAGCAGCTATAGATTTTCTGAGGCACACGCCCGCAGGACCACAGTTCAGGAAAGTTCATAGCTACATAACATTTATATCAATTATAGCTATAATGCTCACGAGCACAGAGGAGATTTGTAAGTGACATTCTTTATAGTTATTTAAGATGCAAAAATATATGCTAGGGATACACCTATCGTGCTGTCAGCATTGTGATTGAGGCTGAGGATTTTGAGCTTTTGGTCTTGCCTTTCTCTCAGAGCGCATTTAAATCGTACTGTTTTGTTTACGCAATGTAGCAAGTGAAACTACAGCTTCAGTAAATTTCCACTGTTGATCAAATACACATTTTTTTAATTGCACCAAGATCCAAAACTGAAAGTGACAAAGCGCCAGGCAACCATCACTTTTCTTTGTACATCAGTGCAATAATCAACATTTGACTTGGCACAGTATATTATGAAACTTAGCATGTAGCATGTTAATCAAACTTTAATTTAACAAACAAAAAGTTAATAAAACCTTATTTTTTTTCTTTCGGTTTCCAGTGGAGCTCCAATCCAAAAAAACTCCACAGTTCTGCAGGAAGCTGCTTCCCAACTCCCCGGGATTCCGATTTTGAGCGAACATGCTTGACAGCATGTTTGGCCCGCTGTGCCTACTCTGCTCTGATTGGTTGCCTTTCAACAATTAAAAGCTCCATGCTCAGCGTGCTGAGAGGAAGACCGAGATGGGCGAAAAGACCTCAGGGCGTGGTGGGTAGTGGGGGGAAATCCATCTAATCAGAAGGCCAAGTACGCTTTGACACACAAGTGTGCCCCTGCCAAAAAAAATTGTCAAAAAACTTGTGTATAAATGCCCAGCATAAACAGCCTAGAGGGAAAACTTAAACATGAGCTTATTATCTAACACTCTGGCATCATCTAACATGGCTGTTCAGTACTGTAACAGTATTTTAAAAAAGTGGGAAAAGCCTAATACCTCCCCTTTAATTACATTTGAAACAAACAGGATGTTTACTAATCTTTATAGTTGGTTGTAGCCTGTACCTTTTAACTACTTTTTGCTCTGTTGTGTTAAATAAAGACTGGATAGTGAATGTTCGCAAGTGAAAAGAATGCTAATACTAGAAGCAGTGCGTGATGCTCTGTGGGACGTCCTACATTGATTACCCACAAGCAGAGCTGGCAACATGTGACTTATTAATATTACTGAGCTTTCCACTCACTCAGAGGTGGGATTGAAGTTACTGAGTTAACTGTTTTCCAGTATAGAAGTCAGTACAGATGTCCACAGAGAGGAAGATGATATAGGTGCAAGTTAATAAGCTAAAGTATAAAGGCAAAATATTATTAAGCTTTTATTGTGTTGATTTGTGAAACAGCCATTTTGGAGATCAGGGTGGATGATATTCCCCCAAGTTTCCGAATCAAGAATCTGATGTCAGTTTTTTTTTTTTTTTTATGACTGGGGACGTGGAAATCCTGATTTCACAGATGCACAGTAGAAAATGGAACACACCAAAGAGGAAACCTTAGCCGACTGCCTAGACTGACTCTTGGTTTTCCTGTCTATTTAACTCCGTTGTAAACAGTAAGCAGTAGAGGATCCTGTGATATCAACCCCTCCTGTAGCAGTTGCTCCTGTCAGGAGTGTGGCGAATTTGAGGCGAGACTTTTGTTTGTATACTCTGGTATCTTTCATCTGAACTTTACAACTCCCTATTGTGTTCAAGTACTTTTGGGACCCAGTAATTGGAATCAAATGGAACAAACCCTGAGAGAAGGAAATCGGTGTGAAATTTTTTTTAAGTATATGTATGAACTTTCAGCCCTTTTTTTGCATAGCGAAACCGCTCGAGGTTATCCATCTGTGGCCTCCACTCGCTCTCCTGCTCTCTGTCTCTATAGGAGGGCTTTTATTTGTGACATTCTGCCCTGCTCCATGGCACTCTCTCTGGGCTTGCCTTGTTAGACAGCCCCCTTCTGTGGATGTCATCTCTGAGCTGAAAGAAGACAAAAGCAGCCTTTGATTGGCCAACCAGCAAGCAGGTTTGGGCGGTGCAAGCTGTCCATCAAAGGCGGACGTGCTGAATGCAGGTGGTGGGTGATGGTCTATAGATAAGGAGACTGAAAGGGTGAAACAGAAGGATCAGGAATACAGGTTCATTATCGCTAGCTTTCATCTGGATGCTGTGTATGATTTTCATAAGTCTGGCTGTGTTTACAGAAGTCCATGGTAGCAGGAACACAGGGCTTAGCTTATATAGGTCACAGCGGTTTGCATGATAGGATTCTGAGACAAGGAACATTCCTTCATTTTGAGAGATTTTCTCTATCTCCCTCCTGTTTTCTGCCTCATCCTTTTCCTTTTATCTTTCTTATCTCTCTGTGCATGAAAGCAATCTTTTGTGTTTCATTTTGTTTGTATTTTTGGATCTCTTTCTTTCTTTACTTTGTTTTTCAGCCAGATTTTCCCTCCTCTTTTAATTTTTTCGTATTCTTGTGTCTTTTTAGCCTTTTTATGACATGCCATTGGAGCCAGGTAACTGTGTTTCTTCATGTGTTTCCAGTTTTAAGACCTCTGGGACCTTAATGAAAGTCCTAATAACTATGTTTTTGCTTCTCTGTCGTACTCTGTCATTTTGAAAGCTTCACGATTTTGTGGGAGGAAAATTGAAGTTCTGGTCTATTTGTGATAGATGGCATTTGAGCTCAAATCCATACTAGACAGCCATGGACAATTCCCTTTGGCAAAGATTTGCCGCGTGTCATAATTGACATTGACAGCCCCTCTGATTTGCTTTTGGCTTAAAATAGCCAAAGGAAGAGTCATTGAGATGAAGCCAGAACCACTAAATTTGTTATTCAGAAATAAAGCTAAAAGGTTAAATTGTCTTCTGTCTTTGCTTTTTAAAATTTTAATGGTTGTGTTTGAATTTGGCTTTAGTGATATATTTTACTGAGACATTTTAACAACTAGCCTTAGACGTGTAGACGCCAAACTTTAGGTAATTTAGCTAGGAATTTCTGGAAATATGCTAACAGTAAAAACGTTTTCGGATGAGACAGACACGAGAGTTTTTTGCCAAAGTTTTTCTTTTGCAGTTTCGTCCAAATTTCCAAACCAGGAGTAATGCAGGAAAAAGCATTTCTGGTTATATACTGGGTTTTTTTTCTTCTTCATAGGATTAGTGTTACCCATGAACAACCAGACAACGAAATATAACCACAAATTCTCCTTCCTAAGCTGAAAAGGTTTAGAGCTTATTTTATAAATACCTTTGATTGCATAATTCAATCTATAATAATAATAATAATAATAATAATAATAATAATAATAATAATAATAATAATAAGAAGAAGAAGAAGAAGAAGAAG